>JAQFXM010001712.1:0-29677 GCA_034693345.1 Entomobrya multifasciata | reverse complement strand
TATGGTGTGAATACGGGTCCTGAAACGCTATAAACCCAACACATCTCACCTCAACGTAGGAGTGCAGGGCACAGTACACTGGAAATTTTATGATGGAAAATATGCGAATTATGCGATTCAATTAGCATGCTTGGTCGTGTCGGTTGAGCGGATTTTGCAGGTGGGTTGCGTGATCATGCAAGATGACGGAATTAACGGATGGAACAAATTTTTCACCAAAAATATTGCTAAGTTTCATGGGAAGCAATAATGAATTAGAATTATAATATTTCTTTAAAATGTTATAAAAATTTTTATTACGCATATTACAAGTCATAAACATATAATTAGCTTTGCGTAAATTTGATTATAATATTCGGTAATTCAATGATTGCACCTATACTTTTAACAAATTATTTAATTTTCACAGACAAAAGCTATGCAAGAACTAAAATTATACTATACAAAATGGCTATGTACACATACACATGACTGATGAATAGTTGATAAAACAATTGCAAATGAAGTGGCTCTGATTGATATTCTTTATAACGAATCCATCGAAATTTCATCTAACTCCACCGGAATTTCAAACTGCTTGTTGAGGGTTTCTTGTTCCATGTTAAACTTGTTTTTAAGGTAGGAACAGGCACTGAAAATATTGTCGGTCCAGCGATTGGCGGCAGCGATAGCCTCCTATTAATCAAATAATAATTATAGATGACAAAACATAGAAAATAAATATGCAATCATTTTAAATGGAATCCTGATAGATTATATTAATTTTCAAACCTCAATTTCTTCCTTCTCTTTTCGGATGACATCGGGATCACTGTCCTTGTACAAATTCACCTGCCTCTTCAACTCATCTCGTTTCTTTTGCAGTTTTTGGGCCTTCTCCAGGAGCTCGTCTCTTTCTTCCGTGTCTTGTCGCTCCATCTAGAATCGCACAAATTATAATTCAATATAGCATCAACGTTCTAGCTTATAAATAGTGTTTAAAGTAAAACTATAGTACTGTTTTTCTTAAAACTCACCTTAGCCCGCTTTGCTTCTTGCTGAATAGTATCCTTCTGGTTTCTGAATACAGTTAACTTCTCCTCCAGCTCAGAGATCTTTCTTTTTCTAGTCTGAGAAGCTTTACTACAAACATAAAAAATTGTCAATATTATAACTATTAATCCCTTAAAACATTTACATAAATTACTTAAAATGCCAAATGATATACCTTGGAAATGCCCAGAAGTAAACAGAAGTGCCGATCTTCTCCGAATCCACATAGCCATCATCAACCAAAGCCTGAACTACATCTTTAACTGACTGCGCAATCACACCTTTCTCTGCAGGACCAAGCTTTTCCAGTTCCTACAAAAATGAGATTCACATTTAACTTTAAAATATTAGGTATTAATTCTGTATTTTAATTTATCCAATTAAATCAATCACAACTCTGAGCAAATATTGCATTAACCTTCAATTGAAATACGTCCTTCTTCTCATAGAACAGTTCCAACATTCGCTTTCGCTTGTCCTCCAAACTGACTCCTTTCCTTTTAGACATCTTGAACAATTAAAAGCACTAAACTAAAAGCAAACAATAACAACCGATTAATACCAACACTAATCACTCAATTTAACTATTTTCTTAAATAACAATTCTGCAATTCGTCAAAAAGAATGTATCACAAAATCACAACTCAACACGAAAGACTTCAAATGTTCAGATGACGATTTGACATACGGAAAAGTATGTATCATGTCGTATCTTTAGCTGCTCTTTGTTTACAAACAGAAGAACATGATTTTTGCATTCCCGCATTTGCAAGAAGAAGCAACAAAGTCAGCTTTCAAGCTGGGAGCTGGGAGTCCCAGTCCCAACTCAACTTGCTTGGGTCTGATCTGATGTCTGAAAAAACGCTTCCACTTCTCTGTTGAACAGAGTCTGTTCCCAGCAATTATACAAAATTTAAAGTGGATTCCCTTGGAAACTTTTATGGTTTGTAGTTTAATAACTTAACAAACATTTTTGAATATTTAATTTTATTTAAGACTGTCACCAGTTTGTTTACAACTCGTTCTCGAAGCTTAGCAATCCTCCTGCCCTGACTTACGTTCCTCCTCACTTTGACTTATTGACTTCCGCCGTTACTATTGCTCCCCACTTCCACCGTTATCTTAACTGTCACCCTAAAAAGGCACCCATTCAACGACCTAATAATGGTAAGGCATTATCACATTTTGTTTCGGTTAATTTATGGTGAATTGCGAGTGACTTTTTCAATGACTGACTGAGTTTTGTTTTTTCATGTTTGTGGACAAGATGTCATGCACAGACAATCGAGGTACAACTTGGAAGGTGATCCTGTTAATTGTGGCAGTGACATTGCAGCTTGTCTACCCAGTGGTATCCCTGGAAGAGTCCTTCTGCGCTGGTACAGGCTACTATAACCTGAATTATGGAAATGCATACTCCATAAGAGGCTACAGGACCACAGGTTGGGATAGACTGTTCGCTGTGGACAAACCCTTCACTAGTTTTTTCTGGGGTGCGAAAGCATTTTCAAGGGAAAATAATAATAACCCAACTGAAGAAATCAGATTTGTTCAAAATCACAAGGGAATTACAATGAACGGCTGGATTCACATAAGAATTGAGAGACAGGCATTTCCATTCCACTACGTAGCAGTTTGGGCAATCAACCATCGGAACGAAGCATATGGAACATTTATATTTTACAAGCATTACTTAATGACGTGTCATAGTGTCTTAACAGTTTACAATGAATCTTACGCATATATTCCTTGTTCTGCTGGTCCAGCCAACGTTGACACTGTTAGACATCATATCATATTCATTCTTAATTTTTGAAAATATATCGACAATTAGCACCAGTGCCTTAGATTTGTATTGTCTTGTTGTTTTGAAGGTTCCTAACATGTTCATCTATGCAAATCTGAAGAGGAGCGCATCTAGCAACAAGAATTCTTTCGTTGAAGGTCAAGTCGTCGGTGGACCAAAAGGGGAAGAAGATATTACTTTGCTTTGGCGCTCCCCACCTCAGACTTATTGTAATAGACCCGAAAAGTTCCGATTTGTGTATGTTTTAAATTGACGTAATTATTTAAAGTTAGAGTTAGCACATTTAAAGCTCTGATATTATCCATTTAGTTGATAACTCTATGATTTCAATTATTGTTTTAACAGATTTGCTTACACTCCTTTAAGGAGCTGGGGTACTTGGGCTGAAAACTGGCCTCTGGCAACAAGACCAACAGCTGCAGGTGAAGGAATGTATTTTCAGGGTTTTCATAACAGTGGTCCTATACTCCACATGTCTGCTTGGATAATCCCCAATTATTATGGACATCCATCCAATCATGACCCATCTACTGATTTGATATGCCTTCGGCTCATTAATCAGGAAAAAGTAGGCTGGGTTTATAACGTTACAGGAGAATTGAATGATCAAAAGTGGTATTCTGACGCGTTGTATGTAAAAGGCGATATACCACAGGAAGCAAATTTCAATGCTCCAGATGTGTTAGACCGGTCAACCTGTAAAGGTAACAGTTCAGCGATTACGAATCAAGTAGAACCTTTTGGTGGAAGATGCTCGGAAGAAGTTACAGACTCAAAGTCACAATATGTCACTGCCTCAAACATATCCCAATTTGTATGCTCGGATGGAAATGGGAAAGTGGGACAGGAGATATTTATGACCAGTTATAAGGAGTACTTGGATAAGTATAAGAATAGAAAGATGAGTGATTGCGAATGTAGAATCATTAGTTCAGATACGACCCTGAACGCTCGTATTTCCCAGCGGATTTCTAATGTTCCAAATACCGCCTTGAAACGTTCAATCAGCAGACCTGTTGGGGGTCGCAGTCTTGCTCTTATTGCTGAAGGTCATAAAGTAAATAACAGAATGTTTAGAGAAAAGGAAAGTGAGTAAATTTAGTAATATATGTATATATTTTTAAAACATCATTAGCATAAATGTAAACTAATGTATATAATTTAACAGTTTATCAACAGCTACAGGACGATACCAAGTATAAAGTTACCGCTTACAAACGGGATCACGACGTTTGTTCCACAGACCATGTGAATTTGTCTTCCCATGATATCTCGGACAAAGGCGGAGTATGTGTGCAGACCCCAGTAGGAAAGCTGGTCTATGGGGTACGCCAATGGCATGGATTGACTAGTCTTGGCGTATCGCTGGTTGTTACACCCATGTCGATTTTCATCGCAAGGTATCACAAGGGTGATATGATACTTGAGGATTGTAAAGTGCAAATTAGGCCGTGGTACTTGGCTCACATTCTACTTATATTTCCGGCGATTTGGATGTATGCCAGTGGAATAACTACTATGGGCAGGCAAACAGGTGTGATGGGATATAGTCTGACATTGCCAGCAAAGTTACACAGGGTGATTGGCGTGGTCACTATTTCATTTATTCCATTGCAAGTCATCACAGGATTTCTGCGTCCCTTGAATTTGACTGCAAGACGGGTGGTTATCTTTGTTCATTGGATTGGGGGAATTATTCAGCATATTTTAGAAAGTAGGTATAAAGATCCACTATGGTATCTTTTTTAAAATTAATTTTTAATCCTTAAATAATAAAAGTAATCAATTCTTTTTATAGTTATGCTTTGCTGTACTGCCTTTCTGATTCCAGCGTCACCTACATCACCTACAAGCATCTTTAGTCCTCATTTCGGGGTATTCCAAGACTCCTTTGAATCCAAAATGGTGGTGGGCTGGTTTGTGTTTAGTTTGTGCTTTCACATATTTCAAACTATACGTGTGAAAAGACGAGATCGTCGAAACGGGATCGATTCAAGGTCTGTGTTTCCGGTGATCATTCCGCAGTTTTCAAAATTTGACGAAGAGTTGATTGTTGGGGTGGAAGAGGCTGAGCCTATTATATTGGCGGACGACGTGCAAGACTTGTGGTTCGAGAGAGGTTCTCTCCTCATTTTTGGCTTGGTGTCGGGTATAGTTTTTGTTGTGGCTGTTGTGTCACTTTATCAGGAATTGCATGAAAATTTGTATTATGGATTTGGACCAATGAGCTGTACACATTCTCCACAAGGAAAGTTTATTCCTGCAAGCCGTGGTGATAGTTCAGACAGTAATCGCGACAAAATGGATGACATGTGTGTTGGCTAAAGCAATTTCTATAGTTTATAAAATGTTTTGAAAAGTTTGTTTAGAAATGTTGGGAAAAAAATCTTTTGAAAATAAACTTTATTTTCGTTCTTTTGATGAGTACAACGATTTGTTTTTGTGCTACTTTCCTTTCAAAAATAAAATACAATTTGTAAAGTCAGCGAATTAAATATAAAGCTAACATAACAGCACCAAATACAAAATAAGATTCACAAGCAACTATGGATCTAGTATCTAGCACCACCTCACAATCAAAATATTCACATACAATTTTTATTTCATCTCATACACAAAGGCGTAATGTGTACTTGCGAAAAAAAGTATAGCATAAATAAAAATAACTTAGATTAAATTATATGTACAAAAACAAAACACGACTTTTTAGTACTTTCGTTTTACATCGGTTTTTACACTTTACACATGAATGTACACTAATAATTTTTAGACTGCTTAATTATCAACAAGTCTTCTTCAGGGGACCGTTTTTTACGCGCTTATCACTTTTATTGTTGCAATCGTCCACTACTCTCCATCCAGAATGAACGTCTAGAGTTCCACTGCCTTCCAACTGCCGTACCGTCCTTTTGCCGAAGGTTACTAGCCAGAGAAAGCCAAGGACCATGCAGGCAACTGACTCAATATAGTAACCGTCAGTGATGGTTTTGCAACGTGATCCGAGAGTTTCCTTACAGCCCTAAAAATGCAAAATAGATTTAGATTAGTTGCTGTTCATTAGTAGTTAGAATTATTTAAAATGCAATAGAAAACCAGCTTTAGTTGTACCTTTTCCAATGCAGTGGTACTGCAGTCATTAGACGCATCCCCTTCACAAACTTTGGTCGTTAGCGGATCAACAAACCAAAGTGCCACGGTTGTGGGCCAGTTTCCTCCCAAATTACAAATGGTATTCAATAGGGTCATGTATGTTCCTCCAACAGTAGGATCACTCACTTGTGAGAAGAAACTCATAATGGATACAAACATTGTGTAAAGGGCCACCTGATGAAATGCAGAGACGAGGACAACCACCACATAATAATACGCTTCCGGTTCACCTCCAGGACTATTTTTGACAACATCCTTGGTCCACTCCACAATGGCCATGAATACAGCACCCATTACCAATCTAATTGGCAGTGCTTTGATAAACATGTTGAGGGGCCGGTCCTTTGTGTACTTGCTGATCAACAGGGGCAGTACAATTTGTACAGGTGTCATTGGCACTGCCAACAACGCCAGCTTAGCCTTGGGTATCCCATATTCCACTAATTTCAAAGGGGTCACTGCATCTGCAGCGGCGAATCCAACTTTACAGGTGAAGAGAAACAAGACCAGCTTTTGAACTTTTCTCAAAGAGACGATCCGGCCGAGAAGTTTGTACGTTTCGAATACTGTTATGTTAGAGTCATCGTCATTCTTTTCGTGCTTGGCCATTACCAAGGTGGTGGTGATCATGAAGACGACGCCCCAAAAGAAAAGGAATCCAGGGAGGGTGACAACGCCAAAGTCGGAAGGTATTGATCTCAAATATTTGTTGCAAAACTCAGCAGACTCCAGGGCGAGGAACAGGACGTAGCCAAGAAAGTATCCAGCTGTTTGACCTACGCTGTTCATGGTTGATCCGAGAGCCACATTTTCACTGCAAATTAAGTAAAATATAATCAGTAATTAACCGCATTCAATTTAAACTACTATTAATATTAGAAAAGATCATTTGGAAAATCTGCATACCGGCTCAACATTGTCAACGCCCATCCATCCACTGCAATATCCTGCGTTGCTGCCAAAAAGTTAAGTGCAAAGAACACCCCAGTTATCTGATAAATCCCTCCATTATCAATTAAACTATCCACGTTGTAACTCAGACACATCATAAACATGCCGAGCAGGTACTGCATAGGAACCAGCCATGTTTTCCTTCTTCCAAACCGGCTAACATACAAGCTGTCCACAATGGGAGCCCACAAAAGTTTCAAACTAAACGGCCAATAAGCAAAACTGAACTTGGCTTGATCTGCGTAGTGATAATTGCGATTTTGGAGGATCATTGGAATCGAAGCTATTAAACCTAAGGGTATACCCTGTAAAATATACAAGAGTAGAAGAAGGGCAAGATTCGGTAAATCCTTCCATATTGAAGACACCTTTGGACAGGAGGGCTTCTCCCCAGATTTATTCTTTGCCATGTTTTAATTAATTATTTAAAAGAGGCGGAGTGCGTATAAATTAAAAGATTGAAATAAAAAATAACTTAAAATTTTAACTACGTTCATTTAATTTTCGTTTGAGTATCAAACCGGTTAATTACCAAGAGAAGTAATAAAACTTGTCTACGACCTATACTGAGAATTTCCATTATGTAAGGTAGATAAACATATGATTTGAGACAAAATAAGGGAAAGCGCAGGTGACAGGTGGGCTAATGAGCCAATTAAATGAATTCTGAATACTTTCAAGGTTATCTTCAGAGATTCCAGGAAAGGTATTCCAATTAAGTTTTACTGTCGTCTGTGTAAGTTCAACACATACGCTGACGTGTGCCAGTGCCAGCAATATATACACTGGTCGCCTAGTACAGTTTTGTCAAAAGAATTTGAATTACCTCCATTCCCGCGTCCACTAACAGATGGAATTAGTCCAAAATGAATGCTTTGAAAGAGATGCATTGTTTACAACATACAATGTATCTCCTTTCATGCATAAAATATGGGGCTGTTCATAACAGAAGATGTATGCATGTTTTGGAGATGTGCCAAATTAAAATTAAATCCTTATTAAAATTGCTATTCAAATAGTTTAAAATTAACTAAATTGACTACTAATTAAACTAAAAAATTAAAAAATGGTAGGTTTTGTATGAAGGTTTCCATTTGTTAAAAACCTTTTTGTAAATAGCACAGAGGAGCAGGAGCACGAAGCAGCACAGATGCTTCTCTGTTGTGTTTTTTTAAAGCAGGCAGATAGGCATCAGCAGGTGAATAACCAAGCTGGAAAAAAGATGATAATTTGTTAATGAATTTTCAAGAAATTGGTAGTTTACCTGTGTCGTGAGGATGTGAGTGAATGTGTTATGTGCTTCTCAAGTGTTAGCTGTAGCTTGTCAAGTTTAAAGCTTTTTAAATATAATGCGTGGGTGTGATGGATACAAAAAAAGTGTGGTGATGACCACATGAGATAGATAAGCAACGGGGTTTTTTAAATGGAGTGTTTTTGTTTATAGCTAATAATTAATCCCAAATGATCTAATCAATCACTCTAGATTCCCATCCAATCCAACTTGCCTGTTTTTTGTTATTTTTGAGAAAATGTGTTGAAGTTGATTGAGGAGGAAATCGGAAGAGTAAATATTTTAATTTGTGGAGAGGTGGAGTGGCGCCCATGTAATTTATATAATGAGTACACCCACGACGGAAGTGGAAGAGGAAAATATTTCAGCGACAACTACTCCAGTGACACCGACAACGCCGCAACCACCTGCAACAGTAACACCAACACCATCGACAATGCCTTCCCATCAATATTCTTCTTATAGTTTAAATCACAAGAAAAGTAGTTTAAATGGTCATCATCATGAACCTGTGATCCGCTCGCCACGGTTTTTAACGCTTGCTTCATGTTCCAAAGATCCTTGTGGGATTATTTGTATGTTGATCACGTACTCAGCTGTGTTTTATGCGGATTATGTGGTCACCAAATGGATTGTGATGACCACCTTTGTTAGGTAATTAAAGATTAAGTTTAAAAATTTACAAAACTATTATTTAAAATTGTCTGAACTATGAGCCAACAGCTAACTCTGTTTTTTTTGTTTACTTTACAGTCTATGGGGAACATTCCATGTGGTCGTGTTTAATTTGATTGTAGGTCTTCTAATTATGGCTCATCTGAGAGCGGTTTTCACGGACCCAGGCTTTGTCACTACAAAGTATCATGAGGACGATGATTACCTTCGGCCAAGTGCGTTGGACTCACCAAGAAGCCATAGTCAGGATGGAGGTGACATGAGTGATCAACCGACGCCTTCATCTGTTCCCCCAAATCATACTCTTTGTCCAAGGTGCAATATTTATCGTCCTCCTCGAGCGCATCACTGCCGAATTTGCAAAAAGTGTATCCGTCGAATGGATCACCGTAAGAATATTGCTTTAACTTTGTTTTATAATGGTTGGAAAGAGATTTTGTGTATTTAGATGTAATTAAGGGTGTTCCTGGTTATTTTTTTGGTTTTGTCAGACTGTCCATGGGTGAACAACTGTGTTGGAGAATTCAATCAAAAGTATTTTATCCAATTTTTGTTCTACGTTGGTCTCCTTTCCGCGTATGCTATTGGTTTGGTACTCTACACTTGGGTGGAAAGTAGTCAACAACCCGGCAACAGTAATGAGCCCAAACGATGGAACTTTAATAACTACAAAATGTCCGTTCAGTATGGTCCTGTAGAGGACAATAGTGTGATCCATGATAACAACCATAACCGTCCTGTGGGCAGTGAACCAATGCATAATGAGTCACATATTGTGAAACAGACAAGAATGTAAGAAAAACAACAAAATTCCTTAGCATTACTAAAATAATCGTAATTTTCTAGAAATTAAATGCTGACTATTTTATTATGTTCTTGAATATCTTATAGACTCCACAGTGTGATTTTAATGTTGGAGAGTCTACTCTTTGGCATGTTTGTGCTAGCCATATTGATTGATCAGTTTTCTGCCATTTTCACCGACGAAACTATCGTGGAGCAGCATATTCATGGGAAGAAGCATGGTCCTTCAGGAGCCCGTTCATCAAGTACCACCAGCAGCAGAAGGGGCAGCAGTGGTGTCAAGAGATCCAAAATGGATTCCTTGAGAGATGTCTGTGGAAATGGCCACTTTCTTCTGTGGATTTTACCTTGTCACACGCGAGATGAAATTGTTATTGAGAAACGGTTAAACGATGTGGTTTGAGAATTTGAGATGGAGATAAAAAAATAGAACTATTAGTGAGATGTGAGGAATCTTTTCAACAAAAACTTTTTACCCGTATTTTTTAAATATAACTTATTTGTAACTGCTTAGCATAATTATCAATGGTAGGAGAGGTTTAAAACTTGTGTAAAAATATCCCTGTTAATTATATATTTAAACTGAACAAAAAATATAAAATACACTTTGTAATCCTTAATCGTTACTCCTAACTGATGTAAATATTTATTTATTTCGACTTATGTGTCAAAATTATCGTTTTAGAAAATATTGTATTTCTAAAGTTTGTGAAGAATGCATAATGATAATGATATAATATTTGGTGCAAAAAATGTTCAACTGATGTATAAAAGAAACGCTTTGTTTACAAAATTGCATAAGGACTTGTTGTATTCATACTTTGATTACTGTTACTGATAAATTATCATCATGTAAGGAGGTTTGTATAGCCATAAATCTTTAACTGCTGGCAATTTGAAGACTTTTTCTAAAAGATTAGTTTAGTTATGTAATTATAAAATTGTATATTGATATTAATGGTGCGTGCTGACATTTGACATGGCATCACATGATATTTGCATTTTTGCGGAGTATAAAAATATATATTAAAATGTTCAATGTTTTCTAAAGAAAAAGTACACGTTTTATAAAATTATGCATGTAGATAAAATAGGCTTTAGTGTGAATGTGTGCGTGAAAAATAAATTATTGTGTAAATTACATACTACTTTGTTACTGACACGCGTATATAAAAATATTATATGTAATTTGTAATTGTTAAACTAGAGATATTTAAGACAAAATCTGTGAAACTTTAATCAGTCAATAGAATCGTCCCTTAAAAATTTAACTCGACAAAAATATATGTATTAGAAGTGTAATCTCGCAAAAAAAAGAATTAGAACGATTTATTAGGTTCTTTCTTCATCATTAAACTATTTTTTGGTTGTGTGATAAGCATTTAAAGTTATACTTCAATTATTTGCATATAATTATAGTATAGTGCGAAAAGTAAAATATTACTGACATCAACATCAACTAATGCCACGTTTCCACTTGCTCAACTACATACTATACTGGAGTGAAATTGGGTAAGTTAAACGACTAAATCAATTTCATTGCGTGTACAAACATTTCTTCCGAGAGACAGATTCGTGTGCAGTCAGGAAGTTATATTCATGGCTTTTATGATGATGACTATGACATAAAATGAGTCAGTGAGCTAGAGCTGTGCTAGACACGTTGGGCGATGTATTGCAGTTAGTAGGTTTTAATGGCGGAATAGGGACGTAAATTGTCTGTTTAATTATCAGTTGCTAGCCAATTTTAAATAAGTTGACCTGAAACCGAATATTTAGCAGTCGTGAAATAATTTCTTACCACGAAATGG
This sequence comes from Entomobrya multifasciata, assembly GCA_034693345.1. NCBI lineage: Eukaryota > Metazoa > Arthropoda > Collembola > Entomobryomorpha > Entomobryidae > Entomobrya > Entomobrya multifasciata. The sequence goes on along the minus strand of JAQFXM010001712.1, from coordinate 18,156 downwards.
AGAGGGACATCAAGTAAATATGGATTTTTAAATTACATCAAACTAAAATATATTTTCAAAACTTATTGCAACGCATATCTAGAAATCATTCTTGCTCCACCACAATTTCAGGAGATTTTCCAGTTGGGCGGCACGTCGATATTTTGGAGTCGATTCCAGGCCTAACCCTGACGAGAATCACCGTGAAAAGGAGACAGCTGAAACACTGATGGACATGCACTTTGCAGAATCCACTGCTGAGTCCCAACTTTATCATCCGCATCCTTCCGTTGAGCAAGCCATGCCTCCCCCATCTTTAGGCTTGGTGTGCATTTGCACAGATCAGTCGTATATTCCAGTAATATGGAAGAAAATCAATCCTATGTATGAAGTGGGCAGTAACGATACAGTTCAACCCCGTCATGGTCACAGAGCTGTTGCATTCAACGATTTGATGGTAGTATTTTCTGGAGGAAATGAAGGCATTTTTCGAGAGATGGTCGTTTACAACACGGCAACAAATAAGTGGTTTAAGCCCCCTCTCAAAGGTGAAGTGCCGCCGGGAAAGGCTTCATATGGAGCTGCTATTGTAGATGGTCACAGGCTGTTGATTTTTGGAGGGATGGAGGAATGGCAGCCATTTAGTGACACGCTGTATGAGTGTAACCTTCAAACGTGGGAATGGAAGTTGTTGGCACCTTGTGGACGAACTCCTTGTGAAAAACCGGATGGTCGTATTGGGCATAGCTTTACTGAGGTTGATGGAAGGATTTTTGTGTTTGGAGGGCTTGGCAAGGTAAAGGATGAGACTGGCAATGCATTTGTGGATTGGAAAGGGGATCTTTATGTTCTTTATCCAGAGCTAAATAATCAGCAAGGATTGTGGGAGAAACCAACCACATTTGGTAAATAATTCAGGAATTTTAAAGAATTTTATGATTTATTCCTGAAGTAATTTGTTGAAAAACTGTACAGCCAAATTTTTAAATTTAAAATAGGAAACCAGCCATTGAAGAGGGAAAGTCATGCTGCTGTGGCGTACGTGTCCAAAAATTCAAGAGATAAGAAACTGGTTATCTTTGGAGGCACGCGCAACGTTAGATTAGGGGATATACACAGTCTCAATGTAAATACGATGATGTGGACGGAGATTGAGTCCAAATTTACACCAAGGTCACTTCATACTGCAACATTGGTTGGGAGCAGAGTTTACATTTTTGGAGGGTGGTTAGCAACAGACGGAAGCAAAAGTGGGAGTGATCAAGGAGATGATGCTGATCAATTTAAGTGTTTTAATTTGGCAACCATGTCTTGGGAAACTGCTTGTCATAGTCATTTTGGAACTGCGACAGCGACACTGACGCCAATTGCTTCTGCTAGGGCGGGGCATAGTGCTGTGGCAATTGACGAGAACATTTATATGTGGTCAGGGAGATGTGGTCAGAAAAGAGAAAATGGGAGACAGGTTTGTTGGGATGACTTTTGGATGTTGGATGTGTCTACTGGAAAAATCCCAGTGTATTTCTCTAAAGTAACTACGCAGCAGATAACGCCAGACACAGACGGGCAGGTGCCATTTGACTTATCATTGGTGAAGAATGAAAGGTTTTCCCCTGAACCTCCTGATGTACCACAGGATATGCAATCTGAGATGTCATCAATGTCACCGTCGCGAGATTTTGTTGCTGATTTTATCAATGCAATTGATGCTGAAGTGGTTCATCAAAACGAGCAACAAAGTCAAGCGGCTGAACAGATGTAAGGATTGAGTTAAGTTTGAATGATTTTTGTTTTGTGTATTACTTATGATGACTAATCATGTAAAATTTACAATTACAATGAATTTTTATGCCGCTTCTTAAAACTGGTCAAACCAATGGAATTCCTGAGCAGACTTTGAAAAAATAAATATAAATGAATGATATTTGAAGTTATTTTTTGAAATTGTTCTATTTTTGTTTTGCATACAACTAAAGTATGGTTACCGTATTTCCTTCTAGTTTATGTGTTACTGCATAGCATAGTATCCAGTTCTTTCTGTGACCACGCGAATTTCTCAAGTCGCCCCTTCCCAACTCTAGAAATCCATAAGTTGACCAAACTGTCTCTTTTAATTTAATTACACAGACATAATACTATCAAAATACTTTTGTGCATTGCATAATTTTAAATTTACGGTTGTTTTTTTGCAAAAAGTCAAAACAATCAATTCATTTGTATCATTACGCAAAATGTGGTTTTCCTTCTTCTTCATGATGGCTTTACTTACTTCACTTTTCATCGTGAAACACGACATTTAGTAAGATCATCATTAACAAGACAGTTTAGCCCATTACGTGTAAAAACCAAAAAAAAATGTCCTCCCCCACTAAAAAGTCAAAAGTGGATCATTTTTCATAAAGTACACCTTTAAAATATTCAAGGTTTAAATAATTTCGTTCGTCTTTCTGTTCACGACCTGAAAATTTCTGATATGTTCATTGATCACTTTTTCCTCACGGCATGTTTCATGTTTCGCTGTTGGGTTTTTTAGACATTTCCTTATTTCTTTTCTTCATAAGATACAGTTCATAACTTGGATTGTGAGTTCATATGGTATACAGGGTTAAATTAATTACAAAAATCGACTCCAAATCTAAATCCTCATCTCCACCTACTAAACCTTGCTTAGAAAAATGCTCTTATTTATTTAATGCTGCATAAAAATTGGATTGCAAGGTGAGGGTCGACATTCCACTCGACATGCGATATTTCATAAAATATTTAAACTTTTTTTGTATTAAGTAAACTGATTCTTCCTTTCCGTTGTCTTAATACAATTTAAAAAGGTGTCGTTTACTTCCAATTTCCTTTTTATCTTAAAATGCTGATTGCGTTACTTAAGAATTGGTCAGTATACTCAATCGATACACACAGCCACGTGTAGACCTGACCTTATGTGAAATATTTTGCTACTACACATTTTTTTTTAGTTCAGTTTTTAATTCAGTTCAACTTAAAAACAAAAGACGCTGTTAAGTAAACCATAAACCAATCATTGTTGTTATTGGTCTATACTAAAATGACTGCAGTCATCATCATCATCGATATCACTTCACAGTCATGATCCGTTCGCCACGCCACAAGATGCGGCAAACATCACCATCGCATCGTCGTCATCATCATCAAAGGATCATATTCATGTCATCATGAAAAAAAGGAACCAGCAAGGGAAATCACGATACAGAATTTTTTAATGAAGTTTAACCTTTTTAAATTGAAAACTATCCATTTAACAAAGGAATTTAACTATAAGCTTATAATGCAGTCTTCACATTTATAGCTGACCTGAAACAAATCCATCCTATAATAATCATCCAATTTTTTTGACAAAAAATTAGCTAAAAAAATGTATTTTTATGAATCTGATTTCATTGAACTCTCTGGTAAAAAGTTGGGCAAGATCTTTGAAGTACACGTGCCGTACCATCCAAGTATGTATGTACCAAAGTAAGTGATTCGAGGCAACTTGAGACAAAAAATCTTAATCTGATTTCATCTCAAGTCAAATCGTGATCTATGAGACCTATACTAAATGTAAATTTGTTTTTACATTTTTTTTTCTAATTTGGGTTTACTCCCATTTAAAAAAGACATGGATACAAATTTATTACCTTGTATTTTTTCCCTTTCGTGTCTAATGTCCAGCGAATATGTAATGCCTTGTTAATTAAATTTAAACTATTTTACCACAAAAGGAGAAAAAAAAAGATTGACAGTGGCAGACAGGTAGTCTGTTTGCTTGTGGTAGAATCCTAAAAATTTACTATGACACTCGACAGGTGTCAATTTTATTTTCTGTGGCTGGTGTCGGTGGTGGTATTATGAATGAATTGTAGAAAAGTGCATAATTTGCATAAGAGGAATTTGCAATGTCAAATAAATTAGTTGTATTCATCAGCACTTCTGTGCTCAGTTGTGGTAGCGGTGGATATGGGTATAATAATGGTTGGCTGAACTGACCTACTGCTTATTACATAATTTATGTCACAACAGCCTGTGAAAATGATATGATTTAAAGCAAACAGCCTAAAAATGGTATTTTTTAACGAATACCACGACAACGACAAATGAAACAAGTCGTAAATTTGTTACTATTTTTAGGGGAGTTGTCGTGTCGTCGTTGTTGACGTTGTCAACAATGTCATCGCCTTGTCATTTTTGATTACATAATTTTCGTGCATTGTAAAAATGCACCTGTTATTCAATTTCGTTAGATGCCCAGTTTTTTTGTTAGCTTTAAGTTTCCATGACAACAGTAAATGACCATGATGATAATGATAGATAAGTGAACAAAATGCTTATCTGATGCAGGATTTTTTTTTGATTTGACATTTTTTTGGCAATAAGCTAAATAAAACATTGAACTACTTTGAGTATTCCTGAAAATTATATTTATGCAGTTCAAAAAAAGAATTCAGTAGAGTGTTCCGTCCGCCTTGCCAAATTACTGCGAAAATGCAATCATTATCATAGTTTTTTGATCTTCACCATTTCATGTGATGTGAGAAGCATCTAAAAAGATCCAAATAATTTGAGTTTTAACATTTTTTCTTGATCATTTACAACTCGCATGGGTATAACATTACTCTTAACCTTGCTTTCAATCAAAAATTTATATTTTTGCTGAGGATTATTATGAGTTCACGAATCAGCAGCAGCAGAAAAGCAGAGCCTCACCCTAACTGTCATATAGACACCAATTTATGTTTGAAAAAGACATGACTTTTTTCTTAAAACTTTTTATGCATCTTCATAATACTCTGCATTGTAGTTTTACTATTGCTATGGTAACCATATAGTAAATTTTTATAGCAAATCAAACAATATAAATGAATGAATTGCTAATTTGTAAATAGTTCGAGTGTAGTACACAGCCACAGCATGTAAAAAAGTTTCCCTTGCAGACATATATAAAAGCGGTGGTGTACCGTTGGTCAGGATATCACTATCTCTTGATAATCTCTTCCTCTCAGAACAAAAAACGAATCAGTTTATTTTTTTTTAAATCTTGACCATTTTATTTTCATTAAAGTTTCAACACAAATTTTCCTGCAAAAATGATGAAGTTTGTAAGTTTCAAAGAAGTTTTAACATTTTAGTGCATAGTTTTTAAAAGTTTTAATTTCGTGATTTAAATTTATGTAAACTTAAAAACTTTAGATCCTTATCGTTTTGGTGGCTATGGTTACCCTTGCCTCCACCCAAATCTTGTTGGCTGGTATCCCCCACGCATTTACTGGACCCAGTTATCACAATCCCTATGCCATCAGCGCTGACACTGGCATTCGTCGCTATGGATCTACTGCTGGATTCACTTACGCCGCTGCTCCAGCTCTTTTCTTCCGTCGTTAAAAATAAAACAGGAAATTTGTAAAATTCAAGGAAGTTTTCCTAAAAATAATGTTCCGTAATTTTGTAGCTTGTATGTTTGTGTTTTTGGAGGCTAAAATTCTAATTTATTTATTTTTACATGGAAGGAGGAGGTCGAAAAGCTTATAACTTATTTTTAAATTTAAAATTCAATTAAACTGAACCTTTTTATGGGATGTATGATAGAATGGATGAATAATAAAAAATTGTATCAAAATTTCTTTTTAGAAAAATGATTACTTACTTTACTTGATATGCAGTATGCACACGCGTTAAAAATAAATGACAAAATTTTGTTTGCCGTTTTATCATTGTTCTGATGTTATATATTTTTGATCGATATAAAAAATTAGAACAGTTTGGAAATTGGAAACATAATAGTGATTTGCTTGTACAAACTGCCAAAATTACTTACGTAATTGGATATAACAGGCAGGGCAAACATAATATACTTCATCGTGATAATCAAAACTGAACTTGTATCGACCTCTGGATCCTTTTATTTTTGTCTGGGACAATCATGATAGCATGATAAGCTATCGCCTCTGTAAAGTGTACAGCTTAATTTTCCCCCCGTTTGCCCTCTTAGGAATAATACCCTTCACCTGGAATCCGAAATCTTATCTTTTCCAAAGGTGTCCCCGTGCCAGACGTCGTTTTCTTTTCAATTTCTCCCTACTCTTTTCATGGTTCATAGTAAATGGGCTTTTGCAGTGTATCCGTTACATTTTTGAGAAAAATTACACTTTATTCACAGTCGTTTATATTTTCACACTGGTAACTTGTATTGACTGTGGGTTTTGGTCGTTATTTGTATTTTTCGAGGATGATGTGATATCCTGTTTAAATGGAGTGCTTATCTATTTACGCCGGGTGCAAAGTAAGTTGATAAGCCATTTTACAAATATGCATAGCTGAGCTGTATTTTTTATCAAGTTTTAAATTCTTATTAAAAATGTTCGTAATTTTATAATTTAGATTTGTTCAAGCCCAGGCTCCACAAAGCCACCAAACTTATTGAACTTTCGGTACTTATCACCTTTACCATCTTTTCCGTTGGAGGAATAATCGTTGCCTTAATTTTCATTCAACTTTTTCCTCGATTGCCAATTTTCATCCGCTTCTTCTTCCCCCACAAGGTATCCTCCCCTTTCCTCCAAAATCTCCTTTCACTTCTCAACTTGCATCCCATGTATATTGCCATCACTGCTTATAGTAATATATTTTTCGTATTTAGCTTGTGTATTCCCTATGCTCTCTATTTCCTTCCTTTTATCTTTCGTCAATTCAACATCCGTTCCACCCGGCATCACCTCCAACCTTTCCTCCTCCTTCAAGAATACCAAGCCTGTTATATTCTTCACGAAAGAGTGATGCATCTCCTTGGACGTTACCTTTTACCCGGTCAAGGTCAAATCACAAACTTTGTGGTGTACACTCTCTGTATACTTATAAAGCATGGCAGTGTCCTTCATATTCCCTCCCTAATTATGCTAATAACTTGGTGCAGTCTTGCTACTCTGGGATGGGGAACACTTTTGTGGATTGGAGGTTACATTTACTGTCATGGAAACAAAGCCATATCATCCTGGAAACATTTGCCCAAGATTCTTCCAAATAATAAAAAGTCATCAAAAAAATATATATCAAAACTTAAAAGGTGCTGCAGACCTATAACGTTTCATTACGAAATGACCTTCAAGATTAATCGGGTAACGGGCCTGGATTTTTATCGGGGCATTTCGAAAGGCGTTTGTAGGGTGCTATTAACTATAATGCGAAGTAATGACTCGTTTAAATTTGATCAGAGTAAATTAAAGCATATAATTTAAAGAAAATGATATCAAACATAAAAAAGCAATAAATTGATAAACCGTTAGTTTATTTTGTAAAAAAAATAAGTGAGTTTTGTAACAAATTGAATACACTTAACTATGACACTCATTGTCAATTTTTTCGCTATCCATTGTATGGTTATCAGAATCAGAAATAAATTCGCCGAATACGTTGTGTGTGCAGGTCATTGGGCCGAATCCATAGTATAACTTTTCATGCAAAGCTTGATAAAGGGAAACAATAGACACTGCAAATACGAGACTTGAAACCAGGCCGAAAATGAAAAGGGCTCCTCTCTCGAAACACAATTCCTTTAAATTTTGAAAAAAAAAAAAGTTAAATTTCTTTGAATTCACATGTCATATCATTTAAAGTACATTAATATGCATTAAGTTTGCTAACATGTGAGTGTTCAGCATCAGCTATGTCTTGCCTGACATCACGGGTGAAAAGGGGAATTATGATGGGGAACACGGACCTTCCTTTATTTCCCATTTTACGGTCATGATGCACGATGCGTACCTATTTGCAAATTACAAAGAATTACTATAGATGCTTGAAATTAATATATTTTATTGTTTTTTGTGTATCCTCACCGTGAGCAATACGTTGAAACAACAACTGAATACAACCCAGCCTAGAATCATTGCCGACACCCAGGACGAACGATAAAAATTACCGAAATGGCGACTAAAAACGCTGCTTTTTGTTGTTGGTGACGCAGGGATCAGGTAAGACGAACAGCAGAGCAAAACTATATTATCAAACCAAAAAATAGCATGAACCATTTGCTTTAAGCTAAAAATCAACATACATATATAAATATATTCAACATTACGTTCTAAAAAGTGGTACAAAAGCCCAAGAAACCAGTGAAGAAAGATAAGTACATTTCGAGCCTTCAAATTTACAGGGCGAATGAATCCCGTGATTACCAAGAAGGGGATGAGTCCCATTGTAGAAATCCCAATGTACCTGTGTAAAAATGCTGCATTTGTCATGCTGTGCCCCAAAACATCCACTTGCCGACTAATCGTGGCCATTCCACTAGCATACATCCAAATAGCAGGAAAAACAAGGAGTACATGAGTCTATAAAACAGGAAAAGCAAATATAAAATCGTAATTCCATCATGAAAAACGAAAAAATCTCTTAGTTTATTAATCTACTAACCAGATACCATGCCCTGATTTGAACCTTGCCATCCAGAAGTATCATGTCTCCTTTCGTATACCTCGCGATAAAGATGGAGATTGGTGTAATCATAATGGTGACACAAAGACTGGTCACTCCATGCCACTGGCGTACTCCATACACTAGTTTCCCTACTGGCGTCTGCACACATATTCCGCCCTTGTCGTTGATCGTGCTCACGGAAAAATTGCCCATTGAACAAACATCGTGATCCCGATGGTATTCGCCCATGTAGTGGTTCCTTTGTAATTTCACACTTCTTGAAACTCCAGGATGCCAGGGAAGTGGTGGTGGCATCATCAAAATTCTCAGGGAGACGATCTGACCTGTGAGGATCTCGCATTCGCAGCTACTCTTCAGTCTATTCTTCAAATCTTCTATGTAAGACCCTTTCTTTTTGTCATTATAATGTTTCGTAAAGTGTGCCGCGCCAAACTGTTCATAATCATCTTCACATTTCATAGGGGCTTGAAGATGTGCTTTGTGGTACACTAAATGTAAGGGGTTAAAACGAGATGAGCATCTTCCAGCAAAACCTTCTATCCTGTTAGCCGTTGGTTCGAATCCTTTACATGTCGAACGTTTTTTCGGTTCTTCAGCACTAAAATTCCCATCGAAGCCTCCAGGAGGTAATGTTGCAAGGTCCTTATAAGGCCATGGCTCAGTTGAATACCAGTAATCCGGAAGTGGCGGATATGGACCGTAAGAGGCCACCCACCCATTTGAGCTCAAGCCGGCACCACAGTGCAATTTATCGTATGGGTCATAATTAGATGGATGACCATAAAACTTGGGTCCAATCCAATCAGAGGTAAAAACTAAAGGTCCGGAATCTCTGGCCTTCCACATTTCTTTTGGGTATTTAGCATTGTACCAATTTTTAGCATAACCTTCCCACTCGAATTTTGGAGTAACAGCGAATCTATATTTTCCAAAATCAAGAACAACATTAAACTCAATAAAGTGTTCATTATTTTGCATCGTTCTCAGAGTAATTTGTTTATAGTAAAAACTTGTATCAAACAAACATGAATCTGAAAGTAGTCTGCCTGTTACAATAAGTCTGAGCTGGGGAACGCCAAAGAACTGATAATTCGGTTGGACCTGTGGCTGAACCTGCATTGCCTACAGTTGATTCCACAATAACCTCTCTATTGGTGTTGGGACTTCTTGGTCTTCTATTCAGATCCGCAAAGATAAACATATTAGAAACCTATAAAGAAAGTGAATATATTTTTATGCATTTAATTTCAGTTTAAGCTAATCTTTTCATTCATATTTCTTTATTAGTAATGTGATATCAATTTATTTAGTGCGTCTCTTATTTACCGTTTCATCGTTGGTTGTACCAGCCGAGCACGGGACGTACGCGTAAGGCTTATTGTAAATTCCACCTTTATTTGGACAGTTTATTAAACTTGGATCTGAGTTGAAGATAAATGTTCCGTATGGTTCGTTATAGCGGTCGACTGCCCATATGGCTACATAGTGGTATGGAGCTTGAGTCCTTTCCAGATGAATGTGAAGCCAGCCATTAAGAATGTAGTTAACAGATCCCTTTCGATACTCCACCAAACTGATGGAGATTTTTGGAAGTGGACTGCCTGTTCCAACATCAGATTCATTTGATTTTGATGTAGCGCTCCAGAAGTAACTGGTCCAAGGTGCGTCGATAGCGTGAAAGCGATCCCAACCTGCGGTTCTGTAGCCAATTATGAAGTTCGTGGAATACAAGTTGTTATAGCCTGTGCCAGCGCAGAAGGATTCTTCCACGGAATTTACTGGACACGTCAGTAGCATTATTGTCGCCAGCAATAGGACCAGTTTATTGACGTTAATTTGACCAGTTTCTGTTCGGCTTGCCATTGGAGCACACACGCCTGAGATCTTCTTTGAAAATAGCATAATTATTTGTTTTAGAAACTATTTAATAGTTTAAAGTAAGATAATCTAAGTTAAATGTAGAGAAGATCCCGAATTACGTCTGATCTGAAAGAAAATCAAGTCAACTGAACAAAAATGAGTAACATATGATCTTCAGATTTAAAAATATATTCTTGGAAGTTTTTGAAATTGAAATGAAAGTTGTTTCCTGGGTGAGTGTTTTTGAATGTTTCAAATTTACACAGGGTACATCGGTGCTTGACTTGGCATCAATTATATCAATTTATATATTCTAGCCACTAATTGAATTATTGCTTGATTTGGTTTAATAGTATTTCTTTTTGTATTAATTTTATTAAATTTATATTAATATTTATTGACATGCTTGCTTGAAAACAGTAGTTTTAAAGTGTATGTTTTTCAAGAACTGCGCATATGTACTCAAGTGGAACTATAACTTTCTTGCTGGTTAATGGGATCCCCAGATAGGATGTAAAAAATCGTCGGTACTCTTCTCTCAGTTCATTCTGCAAATTCTTTGGAACATTTGGCAAGCATGGGTTCATGGACAAGTTGACGTCTAAATAGATAAATAGATATTTACATAAAACATGTCTATTTGATAAAGAAGAAGTATTACTCTTTACTAAATAAATTGATACTACATATCAAATACCTATGAATTGTTCCAAGTCACAGTCGACTTGTGAGTTAAGAAATTCAAAGTGAATCTCTTTTAGCCCCGTATTTTCAATAAATATCTTTCTGAAAAAGACTTCAGGGTCATTTGTTTCTCGTTTATAATCTGACCAGACCCCTATATGCTCTTTACATCCTGCCATATGCTGTGCCCAATCTGGGGAGTCTACTAAGTGACCCAGGACAGCTAAAGCAGGGTTGTTGATTGTGGTTGAAGTGAATCCCAGTTGTCCACCTGGTTTTAGAAGTGTAACTATCGACCTCAAAATAGAGTCTACGTCTCTTGCATAATGGAACACGTTGATGGAAAATATACGGTCGAATTGCACATCCCAAAATGGAAAGTTGTCTGGGAAGTAGCCGTGTTGATAGCGAATTCTTGAATGTGGAAACTTTTCCTTTGCGAATTCCACCATTTTGGATGAAACATCAACAGAGTACAGTTGCGAATTTGTGGATTCAACAAAGGGAAAAATGAATTGGAATCCGGTGCTTCCCGGTCCACAGCCATAGTCCAGGACGTTACCACCCTTAAAATTCCATGACATGTTGTTCGTCAATTTTGGAACAAATTTGGCATTCAGTTGGTTGGGGACTTCCTTAAGTTCCTGATAACCCTCTGGGTCGAACATTTTGATTTTTTTGAGAAGTAGACAGTAGACTAGCGCTTGGTGATGTGATTACTGCCGTTTTGTTTGTTCCAATATATTGCATATATTGCATATTGCAATATGTGATATGAGTTCAAACTGCATCTTTATATAGCTAATTGATTGTGCAATAGCAATAGCAATTCTAATCATGGAAGAGCTTTTAAAAAGTGGAAATTCGCTAAAAATCTGGTTTGAGTCGACCTTGACCGATGAAAAAGGTATACATTTTTCCTGTTTGACGAAACAACGCTTTGTTGTCGCATCACTTAGCTTTGATGCATCATCATCCATCATCATCATTGACTTGACACTGCCATTTTTCCACCACCATAATTCATGTTATCTTTTCTTACATTGCAGAATCATTTGCAGATTCTGTCGATCATGATTGAATGATGAATAAAATATCAGCAAAGTTACTTATTTATGCTTAAGTCTAAGTTATCTTATCATTGCATTGTGTTTTCTCAACGATGATTTTAATTGCCTTTAATATTTCAGTCCGATGCATATCGAATTCAAGTGGAAAGTATTTTCAACATGCATTTTTATCAATGTTGTACATTGTATTCCTTCAACGTGAGATTTTATACATGATAGAGTAAAAATGTCAAAATGATAGATATTACATATGACTATGACTCTTGTGAGAATTTATTGTGCTATTTTTTGCTATTAAATTTTTTTTGAGATCCGGTACTGGAAATGGAAATCTCTGGCTTGAACATAGTTCACATCCGTTACCTACGACAAACTATAACTAGATATATTATATTGTGTATAAAATATTTACAAGTACGAAGCTGACGATGAGAACTACGCCAGCTTATATAATACTCTCAACGTGACATCCTCATTCACTATCGGTTAAGTAGTTAATAGTACAATGCAAACATTGAACATAACTGGATTCAAGCTTGGATCTAAAAAGGATATAATATAGAGAATTGAAGATAAGTTGTGTTGTGACTCGATATTTTTAACTTGTTGAAATTAAATATTGATTTTATATAATCCTTTGGGACTTCGCAACTTTTTAATTTCCTCGTTTATGTCCCCTGCACAGTAGCTAAATAAAAGCATTCACAATAGAAAATTTTGCTGCTTAGTGAAGACTACACACTTCCTCGTGTTTTTGAAGTACAATGATTTTTTCAGAAAGGGACTCCAGTTTTCACTGTAATGGATTATGTTGATATTTTGTCGTATTATTACACAATAACCTGATAATTTTCTGCTAAATTACATCCAATAAAAAAATTATTTTACGATTCAGCAGAGAAGGAGAAAGTTTAAAGGAACGAAGGAGATATGATGACAATATGAGCATGCAAGCATATATTTGTGGCTCTGTATTTTTCCACTTGCTGGCATTGCACATTGCATTGAGTCCAAATACTGGCAAATGACATTCCTTACTCACTTTCTTTCTATATTATATCTTAGCTAATCCACTACACAACATGTTGACATTTTTGACATGTTGAAGGCATAAATCTTTCGGTAGATCGACAGTGCGTTTCCGTAAAATGTGAAATCTCTGTCTCCATTTCATTAAATATACAGTACTACGCATTTTTGCACTATCATTGTTATTTTGCATTAGGACTGAGAAAACATTGTTTTCGCAACTCGTATTTCTTGAAAAATGTTCCATATATAATTGCTTAATGGAAAACAAGTCTAAATTCCACATATTATGTACATACATATTTGAAGGAAGGATGTTTTTATTCACGTTTCATATCACATTACAGGTATTTTATATGATCAAATCGACATGGAATATAAGAACTGCAGTACCATTAACAAAATATTACCCGACCCGGGATACATATTCACAAATGATATGTTTCACTAAAAATTTCCCCGCAGTGATTTGGTATTCTGTTCACGTCAAAGACATCAATAGTTCAGGGAGACTTATGATATGATGGGTAAGACTCCTGAGTTTTTTGAATGGAGAACCAGTTAACTTGTCTGGAACACAAAATGACAGGACACAAGTTGTCGTGACTGCCAAGTTTTTGTTGTGTTATCTAAGCAATGTTGTTTAATAATATGGTACATACTTATATATTATGTAGATGTGTTCCAAATTTCGTGATAATTTTGTCAAAATATGTTCAGGTTTCATATAAACCTATTTATCCTTTAAGGTGAAGGTCTTGAGATAATTTTGTATGCTATGGAAGCAATTTGGAAGAAAAGTCAAGATGAATTGGGGTATCGTGCAAAAACTGAAAAATACAAAAAAAAATTTGACCTTCAATTTTTCCACTTACATAAACCTTGAACCGTGACTTTTTGTTTTTTCAATTTTTAGAATTTCATGATAAATTGTCGTTTGATATGCCCGTATAGCATAAAGCAACGAGAAAGTAAAGTAAATAGCTGTAAATTTTGTTAGATCTTTGATCTTTTCCAACGGTGATGTTTACTTATTAGTGCCATAACAGCCACTATCACTAAAAAGTGAAGTCAAGACTTAAGTAGCAATGTTGGTTGTTTGTATGGGTGAAATGGCCTTTTCTTTAATTAATATAGAAACATCTACGTCTATCTATGAGCAATTAAATACAGAAGATAAAAGGTATAGGTAGTTTAGATATGTGTTTTTAAAAAAGCAACCGCTAATTAATTGTACCTTGTATTTTTGTAAAAAATCGAAACATTTCTCTTCTCGGTCAAAGCTCGAGATCACTTTTTACCATTGCAGCACTGACTACATTGCAGTAATTACTATCTCATCCCATCCAATATTTTTGCAAAGGTCATGCCCAAAGTAAATGTATAAAAACCATGACGGTTTCTGTCATACATGTTTACAATCAGCTATAAAGTTGAAAGTATCTTCTATACATTATTATTAAAACACTTTTTCTTTGTCTTGTTTCTTTTGAAAGCAAATAACAAAGAGGACCCTGAATGTATTTATATATATTTGTATAAAGTTCGAAGCCTTTCTTTCAACTAATTATAATTATAAGTTTAAATTTCTATGTAACCCACCGTTACCGTTATCGTCATCACTTACTCTGTTTTGTATGCTACCACTATAAAGCTTCTAGGAATGAATCTAAAGCTCTGCCTTGTTTTAACCCGTACAACAACGGTAAAATAATGAAAGTAAAAGTCAATAAATGTCAGCTTTGTGGAAGCACTTGAAAGAAAACTCAGTTGAGTTGAGACTATGTTATGATGTTAGGGAAAGTTGAATTTCAACGGTTTCTTTTCACAATTGTCTAAAATTTAAAGTAACACGGTACAATGAAAATATTTCCCCTGCCACTTTGTTGTATAAAATCAAGAGGTAGGCTGTTGTTCTAAGCTTTCAATTTACTCCAATGAGATGCATACCGTAGAGATGAGTTTTTTCCTGGAAAGGTCTTTCTTTTAGCGTACTATTCTTTTTACATAAGCAGTTTTAAGTAAAACTGATGTGGGATCTGCCTGAAGGTTAGTTGAAGTTGACTGAATTTATTTTATACATATTATTTGGTTCCACTCCCGAAAGAATTATTGTAAGGCTACTGTATGGACAAAAATGGAAAGAAAAGAAAATGAGTACAATAAGTACTACCACTACATTTCGTAATGATGAAATATGTTGCTATAATTTCTCAAAAAATAAACATTGATGTTGCTTACTCCCCTTCCAAAGCATATCTTTCACCAAAACGGAGAGATGAGACTATTGTTCTGCTTTTCAACCATATCTCATTTGTGAAAAAGCAGCAAAAACATGTTCTCGCTTACTTTCTCCACACCCCACACCAGAGCAACAGATAAACTTTCTCCGTCATCAACAGCAATCCTCTCAGTAGAGCTTTATCAGTGGACTCATCATATTGGTCTTGTGTTGGCTTGAAAAATATATAGAAACATGTCTTTTGAATTGGAAGCTGCATCTCACTCTCAAAATTCTGAGAATGACTCCTGGTCATGTATTGTAATAAACAGTACTTCATCATCAGAATTGTCTTCCTTTCAACTTTCTCTTTTATTGCTGAAAAATTTCAGTTGTATTAAACACTCTGTGGTATTAAACAGTATTTTTATTTGTGCGTATCTATTCATTTTCGTTTTTGGACTGATTGGCAATTCTCTAGTGATCTTTGTGGTTTCATGGCGCCCCCGTATGAGAACGGTGACCAATCTTTTTATACTTAATTTAGCAGTGGCAGACCTATTTGTGATTTTGTTTTGCGTGCCACCTACGCTTCTGGCTAATATTTATATTCGTAAGTTTTCCACAGAAAAAAATAAACCGAAAGAGAAAAAAAGATTTCTAGTTAAAAGATATTATTTTTCTTCTAAATTTCAGCATGGGTTTTGGGAGAATTCATGTGCAAAGCCGTTACTTACGTTCAAGGTGTGTCGGTATTTTCCTCTGTTTACTCTTTAGTAGCTGTTTCCTTAGACAGGTAAACGAACCAACTATACAATTATCATGCATTTTAAAACTTTAGTTGACAAATCACTAATTGTTTTTCAATTTCATTTTATAATTGACCTTTAAGATGCCAGGCAATTCATCGTCCTATGGGCTACCCACGCGGTCTCTCAAAACCCCAGTGTATACTTCTCATCCTACTCATTTGGCTTGTAGCTCTACTGACTACGCTCCCTTGGCTTTTTACTTTTCAAATTACTCGCTTCCCTGAAACTGGCTTACTTCCATATTGCCATGAAACCTGGAACAACACATTGCACGAAAAGATTTACTATATTGTAGTACACGTCCTCATGTGTTACATCGTACCTCTCATTTTAATCATCATATTCAACAGTATCATTTGGCAAAGCGTTGTGGATCGCCAAAATCCACAAACCCACAACAACACCACCAACGTCCATCAAATGCACAGAGTGACAAGACTTCGTGTCTTCAAAATGCTGGCTAGTTTAACCGGAGCTTTTTTCGTCTGTTGGCTTCCTCTCTACCTCATCATGACCAGAATCAAATTTTTCGGTGATCTGGAAGAAGCACCAGTGTGGGAACAAGAGCTTATTCATATTCTCGTTCCAATTTCTCAGTTACTTGGCTCATGTAACAGTTGTGTGAACCCCGTATTGTATGCTTGGCTGAATAAAAAATTCCGGGAAACCCTCAAATCTCTATTGCCAGCCTTTCCATTTGGCTGGTGTTGTAAGCGGTCGGCCTTCTCCAATAACACGGTAGAAGGAACTGTGGAACAAAACATGGATTTAAGCTTGTCAGTATTGAACAGTAGGTATAATAATACAGCCATGTTGAATGTTGCCACAGTGTCACCAAGAAATTTGTCACCCAATTCATTGTACGCCGCAACTAGTGTGACTACGTTGTAATTTGGAATATACTCTATTGTAGTTATCAAGTAGACATAAAATGGAACTGACACCAGATACCAAGACAAATACGTGGTTACATTATATTTACGATGAAAATGGTACCATCCATTTTTTTGTAATCGCACTCAAATGTCATGCTCTAATCTTTTAGAAAAGGTAAGCTGTAATAATAAGAGTACCCAAGGAAAATTGATATAGTTACAGTACAATTGTAGTAGGCTTATAGGAGGAAGCTCGGGAATGAGCTCCAGATTTTATTTTGGAGAAAAGGCGAACTTATAAGCCTACTACAATTGTACTGTAACTATATCAATTTTCCTTGGATAAGGGTATCCAAAATTAAGAAACAGTTTGGGTTACAAATATCGTCAAAATGAGTGGTAAAAGCTGAAAACTAAAACCTTGAGATTCATAGTGAAAACTTCTCGGGAAAAATGAAGAAAAATAGAAAATCTCTAGAATCTAAGAAATAAAATCGGGTGCGTTTTGTGTGACTCGTACGCCGTGCAATGCATGAAATTTATTTTAACAGGTATATGAATAAATAGATTAAAGTAATTCCCCATTGGTTATATAGGTACACGCATTCCAATTCCCAACAACAATCTACATTTACCTATCTGAAAAAACCTAAAATGGCAACGAGTATTCAATGTCATGAAACACAGGAAATTCAACTGAATCTTTTATAAATCTACCAAATCCTGTGTCGATATAATTCAGTAATTCAGAGTTAATGGTTAACAGTTTTCACGCGGTTGACAATAATGAAAATGTAGTCAGAGTAACAAAAACCTCTGATTATTGTGTGTTAAATAAAAAAAATTAGCCGTTAGACTTTTCCATTTAAATGCACATCATAAGCTACATATAATTCGATGCTGATTAGCCTTCCAAAGTATTTCTTAAACTTAACGTTACTTTATCTTTTAATTTTATGCAATCATCTTCACATAAATAGTACCCATGACATCTCACAAATTACCAAGTTCAAAATTTCCTCAAAAAAATCCCTAAAAAATCTCAAAACTCCCCAAACACCCCCACAAAAAATCCACACAAGCAAAAATGACAAAAAAAACCCAAACTCACCATGACCCCCACCCCTAACCCCTTTATTCTCCTCCTCCTCCTCACAATCCTCCTCATCCCTCCCCCTCCC
>JAQFXM010001711.1:0-29687 GCA_034693345.1 Entomobrya multifasciata | reverse complement strand
CATTTTCGGAATGCGAGATTATCATTATTAGAGTAAGTTTTAAATTTGCTTGTAATTCTTATAGTTTTACGATAGTATTGGATTACAATTATTACAATTGATTTTTATCTTTTAGTGCATGTCATAAGTCATCGTTTAGATTCAGAGATTCGATTCAGTTGGCCATATGTAGTTCTCGTTTTGACATATTATTTGCGTACGTTTAGACACTACTGTACTAGTTACCTACAGCAGATTTTCCTATTTTCACATGTGATCCATTGTTTATCAACTTTTATTCTTCTTATACTGCAATGATGGTGATTGGTGATGCCATGTCGAGCCATTCGAAATTCTCATTAACAGTTCAGTCTCATTCTATAATTTTGCAGCACATAATTTGAACTGAAAAATACTGCTAGTAAATCAAAAAAATGTAGCCAAGTTAAAATACAAGTAAACTTGTTTTTGAGAATCTTTAATGGAAGTTAAAAACATTTGACGCCGATACTGAATTACGTTTAACGTATGTATTTCTACAGTACTGTAGATTAGAATGAGCTTCCATCAGAATCATAGCTATCGCACAACGCAACATAACTGGGTCTATAGGTAATAAGTTGCATAATTTTGAGTGTGGTGTGGTTAGACTATCACTATAAAATAAATCCAATCCCAATACGTTTCTTTGAAACGCCTAAACTGAACATTGAAAACGAATACATTTTATGGTCAACAAGTTCCAAAAAAGTATTTCGTGATTTCCGAACCAGTGGTGAATTTTTATACCTCTACATTCCTTTCACTACCGTTTTTTTTCATTTTCACTTTTTCTGAGCATCTGAAATGTACAAAAAAATATCCATCCTGTAGATAAATCTGGATTTAGACTAAAACAAACTAGGGTTATTTTTTGTTTTCAATTGCTTCGCATAGTAAATCATTTATCAACTTAAAAGCTGAAAGAAAGCATAGAAGTTAGAAAGCACAATTTTGTGATTCAATCAACTCATATTTCGTTTGCAAAACCATTTTTTGCAGTTTGAGTCTACATACATACCTAGTTCATTGGCCTCCATACATGTTTTAGAACAAGACCAACCGATGAAATGAAAGAGAAGAAAAGGAAATAAAATATTTCCTCATTTTCGTGGCGACATTTTTTTGGAAATTGCCAATATGGCACAAGACTTTTTACAAAGACATGCTATCATCATTTCTACTCTTATTCGTTTACTTTATTTCTTTCCAGCAAAAGGAAAATTTTTGATGTTACGTTACGTTATAACATCGAACGTGATGTGATGCAAGTAAAAAAGGTAAACAAAAATGAAATCAGAGAGGAAAAGAGAAATAATGAAGACGGAAGTAGAGACTTTTTTCTTCTTTCTTTGAACAAGAAATTCTACACGTGTGTATATATGTATGTACATGTATTCTGTGGAGGAATCAGACAATCAAGTCAAGTCAGACCCACTTATAGTCTCAAAAGGATTGTCACATCGATTTATATTTTTACAATATTTCAAAAGGGGAATTGAATTGGGCATTGTGTACTCTGCAGTTGATGTTATTTCCATTGAGCGGGTTTGGATTTCTCGTCTCTAAAAGTACTCAAGTACCTTTCTCTGGTTTGGTCGCATCTTTGAAAGACGAATTGTATCGTGGGCGTATGCTCCGTAATGTCAAAAGAAACAACCGTGTTGATGATAATCCTAAAAGAAAAGTGAATTCAAAGACATTTCCTAATGCAGTGACATAACTTTTCTGTGTCAAGTCGACTTACATGATTTAGCCCCCCGATTCATTATGTAAAGCTAGACATAAATGGCTAACGCTCGTGTGCTCATAGCAGTTCTCACAGTTCAAAATTTAGTTTCATTACCTTAGTTCGTAGGGTTCAATTACGTTTTTTTCATTTAAACACAAAAGCTAATGCAGCAGTTGACGTTTATAAAAAATATTGCTAATCCAATATAGATTCTGTCTCTTTTCAGATGAAATTGAACTGGAATCACTTTTTAAAACAAATCCATACAATTTATCATGCTATGTAATGAAAGCTACGGAGAAATATGCATTCATTTCACTTTTCGTTTTTTTGTGAAAGATTTTGCTGGATGAACTTTGAAGAGTGATTGATTGAACATTGAGCATGAATGATACTCAAGTCAAACTGAAAACTTTAGTGTTTTACGTTAAATCAAATTCTAAATGAGTACAACGCTGGTTGAAGCCATGGTCATATTATATTATATACATACTTTGAGGGCTATACAATATCACATTAACTTCAACCAGTATTGCCTTTCATATGCTATTTTATTACGAGTGTTTATGTGTTATGTGTGTTTGACAATAAATACTTTACACTTTTTTTATATCCCCAGCTCAAACGTATTTTGAATTACATTGAAAACCCTCCAATACTTTTGCTCAAAGCTTGGTTGGGGAACGAATAATGCACATGCAATGCAACTAAAAAGGCAATTATTTTTTATGAGCTTCCTGACTGCGTACGCATTGTGCTTTATGAAAAAGCGCTTTCCTAGTTTTGATCCAACATCCAACCTTCAAAGAACTGCAAGATGTAATTATTATGCATTTCAGTAAATAAACACATGCGTATGTCTAGCATGTATGTCTAGTGCAGTAGGTAAGTTAATAAAATACACACAATGCATTTCCCATGCCACCGTATGCATTCAGTACGGTTAACCGATACTTCATCATTTTCATTTTTTATTTCCGATGATGGAGTTCCTCCAACGAAGTAAACACAAGCCAGATCCCTGTCACGTGTTAAAACTATAAAATTTGAATTTCTCTAAAAGTATACATTTATTTAACATTCATGCATAAAGTAAGCAATCGCGTTCTCAGTTAAGGATTACATTTACTGTTTGCTTGAGCATCAAAGTACGAAGGTTCTGGATAGACTGCCTTGAAGAAACGGCCTAAAAAGAATCGGCCATGACTCATTCATAATCGTCACCCTATCAAAGTACCAAGTACAAACACATTTTTACTTTATTTTCTTTCATCCATTTTTACAGATTAAATTCCCTCCAAAAATTAAATTTAGTAATGAATGATGATGGTCATTTAGGCTGATATATCCCCTATTTTTACATTTCCAAATAAGTGTAATTGGTAAGTGACGGAAAACTTCCGGGGTCGGAATTTACAAAAAAGTACGATAAAAAATATGAAGGGTCTAGGGGTGCATTTAGCGTTTTCATTTCAGACAGGGAGACTACCTACGCATAACAACCTGTGTGGCATATAACTCACAGTACAAATTATTTCTAAATAGATAATAAGCAGGTAGACGCAACTAAATGTAATAATAGTGGTGACAACATGTGTACTGTGTAGTGCACCTTCCAGTTTTAGTCACGTCACGAACATGAAAATTCTCCAACAAAATATCCAACATCACTTTGACTAACTGACAGTCAAAACAAGAAAAACGAATTAGTGATAATGATCATTGACATTGAAATTGTGGAGGACTTGAACTTGAAAAAAGCTAAAGCACATGCTATTGCTGTACATGTATTTACACCGTACGCAATACAAAGCAATATAAATTCCCTCAAGATTTTTTTACTTAACAATATCTAGTATGTAATGCTGCTGGTGTGTAACCTTTTTTTATAACCTTACTTGCGTCTAGCAAATACCTTACGCAAATATGTGAATGAAATTGCAGGTTTTATGTTGCTGTCTGCTTGTAAGCCACGTGTTTCCCCCATCAAGGGATTCTTATCATTTTATTGCCTCGTAAAAAAGTCACCTTCTTCCACGCAGAAAAAAAACTTTCCGGTCTTCGATCTTACTTTACTTTTTCTTGTTGCTTGTTGCAAGCAAGCTGAATCTTTTTTGGCCTGGCTCACACTCAAACTCACCAAAAAAAGCTTAGCAAAAAAGAAAGTCTTAAACACAGAAAAGAAGCTGGCTGTGTGCTGTAGTTACAATCAGTACAACAGCCCGACATAGTAGTCAAGCTTATTTTTTTATATTCCTTGTTACGAGAGGATTATAGATCATTAAAAGAACATTTCAAGTTGCCAACTTCCTCACGTGTTTTGTTGAATATATCCATCTATCCATCTACATGCAAGCACCATAACATAACAACTAGTTGTTTTTCGTACGTGTGTGTTTGTGGAGTGTGGAGCAGCAGATATCTAAAAAATCTACACACACTTTTCTATTTATCATTTTTATTCTGTTGTTTTCCATGTTTCTCTCTTCTATTATTATTTTCTTCGCCTTGTTTTAGTTACAGGAACCAATATAATAATAAGCTTGTTACTAATTCTTAGTTTGAGACGAGAGAACCCTGAAGAAGAGAAACTAAACAAACTGGAATAGAAAAAACCACTCTTATTCTCATGTACCCTTGTGTCGTTTGGATTTCATCATCATTTTGTTTAAACAATCAGGGTTGACTCGACAGTAGTAAAAAAAAGAAACGAAAAGCGTTTAAGACAGCTGGTTATAGTGTTTTTCTTTGTGTTTGATTCTCTGTTGAAACATTTTTCTTTCTAGTTTGCTTTAGTTAGGAATGAGACGACAGGAAAGATGGATGGTTTTGTTTGTATTGTCTTTCAGTTACGACGACTGTGTGTGTGCGTATTTGTTTTAGACTGACTGAATGGGACTCTACACACAGACTTGGCATATTACCTTTCCTCTCTACCTATGCACAGCTTTCCTCCCTATTTTTATTCCCAGTCAATTGATATGGGAAAAACTCATAAAAACTTTTTCCTGTTTATTTAGATTTGTTTGCGAATAGAAGACTTTACTTTTATTGGATCGTATTCGTCACATAAGTACAAACAGAGGCGCTGCATCAATTTTTCTTTGCGAGTCTGGTAAATACAGAAGAATGAAGAATTCATTTCATTTATAGTACTGAGAAAAAACGGGAAAAGTTACACGGAAAAGGTGGACTTTATTGGGATATGTCGTTTTTCCTCTTTATAATAAGTGAAAAGATGCTGTGTTATTTGATACGACCAGATAGCAAATATAAAATGGTTGAGGTGAGATATGTTTTCAGTTTCAAAGTAGGAGTACATATCTTATAATATTATGTTACACCACATCTACACCAATATCTCACATTATTTTGTACTACCGGTCTACATATAAAACGTACAGTTTTCTCTGAAAATCTAGTTACTGAAGGCACATTACCTCTCTCTTTGCTTTAATTCATTTAGATTGGCTACGCTATATATATACAATCTATTCTTTTAATTTGGTGTTTGTAAGTACAACTTTAGCTAAAATTATTACACAATATACGGTGATTTTTCTTGGTTTCGCAAGAAGCGTGTACTTTATGCTAAATGATCCACCCACGCAAATCTTTGTAAAAAAATACGTTTAAATATCGTAAGCAAACAATACATACATAATATAAACATGCATTACTTAATACTTAATTTTTAAACAGCAAATGAGAAGTCAAAAGTGGTAAATGTTTTCTCGTGTTGCTTTTATGTTCACCCTTAAGATGTAAAAGAAAATGTCAGAAAATTGGAGCTTGACACGCTAACAAAATATTCTAATTCTAACCAAAAGTAACAAAAACTCTGTTAAGTTTTTATGATTTTTCGAAATATTTAACTATGACATGACATACAACAGCTCATGTGCGGTTTCGGTAGTGTGGCGGCTGAATAATAATAATACCGTGTTGGGCATCCATTAGGAGAACAAAGTTTTAATTGCATACATAATTGAAGAGAGCAGAAAACACCCCACTGTTTTATGACTTGGTAAAATTGCAGCCCTTGTGCATATATTCATTTTACTTTTAAAAGGTGGGCTTTACACAAAACACTCCAATTCTCACAACCACACACGCCAAAAAAAATGGATGCGGGCATTGTGCATTGGGACCTGGGACACTTTTCCTGAAAGTAATAGTAATTTCCCTGTGGATGCATACATACTGCATGTTTGTATACTTAGAAGCCAAAAGCAAAAAAGTGAGCCCGATGGTGACGGTGGTGGTGCGATATGGTGTGTCCTGGGCATGTCCGGCCACTTTAACTACTTTTTTGTTTTTCTGCTTACAATTTGGCGTGGCATGTATTCATGGTGCGGTTTTTATTGTCGCAAAACTTGTAATTGAATTTTATACACACACGAAGAAGCAAACCAAAAAATCTTTGCAATCCAACGCGCGCGTTGTATGGAAATGACAAAAAAAGGAAGAAGGGAAAAAATTCAGGCGGGGTTGTATACTTTTTTGTTTAATCACATATTTATTTTTTGTTGTTTGTAGGAAGTATCAAAATTGGTGGATAAACATTTCATATTTCATGCATGTTATATGCATTTTTTTCCAAGATAGGCAAGATGGAAATGAAGTAGACAGAAAGGGAAAAATGTATCCATTTAATGTTATGGGTTTGCATTTTTAGATTAATTCTCTTGATTAAACCTAGGAGTTCAGCCCAAGGGTGAAAAAGAAGTACAGCAAGTTTGTATTTCTATTTTTTTGTCTTGAAAACGTGAAAAAGGGAAAGGAAATAATGGACCAATGAACTTTTAGCCTTTTTTCACTCTCCATTGCCATTAATGAACTTCCTAAAAATAACACACACACTCACAAGTCAAGTTGCAATATCGTAATCTCATATGCTCCAAAGGCACGAACTCTCTACCAGTCAATCTAATCAAAGATGGCATCTGTGGCAAAAAAAAAGAAACCCAAGAGAGGTAAAGAAATTGGAATCCCAATCCAAGAAAAAAATGAAAGTATTTAATGCCGTGCTTCGTACCAATTCTATAACTTTGACTGGTGTTTACAAACAAGACTAATTGAAAATAATTTTGGAGAAAAAAAATGACTGAAAATTGAAGAGAAAGGAAAATTACCCGCTACTAACCATTCACATAAAACAAGGAAATGCTCTTTCCACTACTGCCATTAGCGAGATCAAGATAAAAAAAATAGAGGATGAGGATGATGATGGGAAATCATTTCAAGTCTTTGAAACAAGGAGAGTTAAGAGAGTTGTGTGTTTTTTAGTACTCGTAAGTCGAGACTTGAGTGGCTACATTTTCTATTTTCTGGGATTAAAACAAATAAGAAAAACCCGTACCACTTGAACATGAAAAAGAAACAAACAAACTATTTTGGATGTTTGAAGTTAATAAAAATAAAAGTGCATTGAAATGCCGTCGATTTGTCATAAATTCACATTTCATTACACCGTCATTTCTCTTACAAGAGATGTGGATAAGGGGATAAAAGTTAAAAAGGGAGGGAGGTAGAGAAAAAAACACAAATATACTTAGAAAAACATACACATGCTTTCACTTTTTGCTTCATGCTTTCCCCCACATATCCATTTGATTCATTTGTGAACATTAAGAAAATGCGTAAGTTGAATTAGGAGTAGAGAGATGATGGAATTTTATGGAAGGGATGGATTTTTAGAGAGATGATATATTTTTATCCATTTTTACAACATCCACTCAACTTCTTCACGTTCATTGCACCCCACTTGCTTTTCTTTTAGTTTGTACACTCGTCATCCTTCTGAAGTTACGTAAGACATTTCCCCGCCCCTCCATCATCATCATTCGTATGAGTAGCATCAATAAAATTATTTTCACGCACTTTGAGAACGTGATTTTGGAGAATGTGAAAGAAAACTTTTGCAGCAAATAAATTTATTTTAAAATTTGTTAATACTTTCATTTGTCTGAAGTAATTGATTGTAATGATTTATAATTCAGTCTTTCAATTTATTACAACATACATAGGTTGTGGAATTTGGTCTTTTCGCATAGTCTCTTGGATACGTTAACAATGGAAAAAAATTGTTAGCACATTTCATTTTTGCTGTCTCATTTTTATACATGTGGAAAATGATCATGTAGGTAGTGTGAAGAGATAGAGTGAGCCTGAATGTCTGAACAGTGTTTAATGATAAAGTTTCATAATTTTTTGCGAGAACAAGAAAGGAATTGTTTTAGGGTGAAGCAATGCAAATACTTTGTAGGCGTAAATGTATGTATTCTATTCGCAGTTTTATTGTGATGTAAACGCTCATGTTAGGATGCTGTTATTACTACATTTCCTGGGCAAGGGGAAGCAAAACTTCGAAGAATATCATTTTATTCTTCCGGTATTATCAAGAATGCGACATGTCATGTCATTACACCATCATTAGCGTTTTTGTACTTAACATAATAGCAGGTTTTGTCATAAAAAGCTCGAATTCAAAAGAGCAAGCATATTAAAAATGAAAATAATGAATTGATGAACGTTGTGTTGTGTGGAGGTTTAGTTTTGAGAAAGGAAAATATATTTATATATACGGTAAATACATATAAAAGGGAAAATGCTTGTATAACGATAAGCGGATGCTAAAAAGGAACACAGAACACTGTATTTACTCGCGAAATTTAGACAATTCGAGTTGTACTTGGAAAGCAAATCCTCCATAAGTAGTGTTGCGGAATTTATCCGGAGTCGTGTTGTGCAACTGTGTAGATTTTCATCATATAGGGTTTTACAAGTAAAAAATGACTTTTACGATTAATTGTGGAAGAAAAGATTGTTTAAAAAATGCAGTTCTCTTATTGTCATTGGTGCACGCAGTAACATTTCTATCAATCTTTAAGACTTAAAACCAAAATGCTTATCATTCTGGCCATATTTCAACGAAAGCAACTTTACTTCTGCTAACCGTGGTACTTTTGTACATTCACGCGTTGACTTAGTTACTCAGTGACTAGTGACTGATGTCCACATAGGATCTGAGATGAAGAGTAAATTAAATTTAGTTTGTGAAAAACGTTATTGCTAGCGAAGTCATTCCATTTCCGTCAGACAGTAATCTCACCCCATTGCTGACCTTAGTATCGATTTTCACCATACGAACATAACAAAAAACCTGTTATCAATTTAGATTTTTTACGAAATTTCTTAACCCCATTGCAATGCACATGCATGTCTCAAACGCTCAGGAAGAAAATTTTCATTCATTTTAATTAACTTCTTATGTGTAACCTCTGTTTACTGAACAACGCTTTGTCGAACTAAAGTCAGCTAGCCCTGTTTACTATTTTTTCATTATTTCCTTCCTGCGAATAATTTTGAAAGCTCCCGTTGCACATAGTGGCAATATATAGCTAGTTATTGGTCTACAACAAGAGCATCTTCATATCGTTTCTACGTATTAATTTTGTGTTTAGACCAAAAACATTTTTATTACGGCCTACGGACGATGTTGTCTTGTGACATGAACCCCTATAGCGTATAGACATACATATTTCCGTATTTCAGTTTCTATACATACATATTGCATATCATGAGTGGGAGGGATAGCTCTTTTTCAAGAATATACGCACTTGTATATAGGTATCTGTACATAGGTATATTCGTAATTTCATTTAAAGAAAAGTTGTGTAATAATAGAGGGCTTACTACAATTACTGCTTGTGCACAATACCACTAGCGTTGCCATTATTCTGACGTAATAATGATACGTTTTCAGTGTCTTCAAACGGAAAAATAAATATTATTCTCATATACGCACTTTGAAATAGTACAGAAGTCTTGTCTATTGTTGTTGTTTTTTTCACTCTTTCACTTCCCCTTTCCCCAAATTTCTCCCTCGTTCCAAATACGGGAAGCATAATGCGTTTAATAAGTTGATGTTATGAGACCCATTTCTTTTCCACAACTTTTTCATTGTGTTTTGGTTTAGGAATAAAAAAGTTTGAGAAGTATAGTAGTGCAATGCATTTTATAAAAGGAGAGAAAGGAGAGCTCAGGAAGATAAAAAATGACAAAAACAACTTTTCCCTTCAACAGAAAATCTTGCACGAAGTTTGTGTTATTATTTCATAATAAATTAAAAGTGAAATGAGAAAAAAGAGATATACAAGTAAGTAAAGTATATAAGAAAAGTGCATACAACAAAATCCCTTTTTTATGAAGAGAAAATTATAAACCACATATTTTTTAAGTGACACTGTTGATGGTAATGTTGGGGTGCTGAATCAACAAAAAAATTCATTCAAGAAGAAAGAAAGAATGAAAGGGTTATTGTGGGTTGGCAAGGGTAGCTTATTAGTTTGAATGGTATCTGGTAAAAATAGAAACAACTGTGGGCTGGGATTAATATCTGATCACGGATAATGATATAAGAATTTATTACAATTTTAACAAAACTTTTAGGAAATTAAACGTGATGAATGCATGTATTTAAATGTTAATATTCAAAACGTGTGAATTTTTTCATTCCCTTCCCAAGTACAACTGTTTATGTATATGTTTATAAAAGAGGGACAAAAGGTGGGAGGACAAGGAATTGTATCACTTCCGATTTTTTCTCATGCATTCTTCTTATACATATTCTTATATATACCATCCCGAAAGTTGACATTATCATATCAGAGTTTTCTGTGGGTTGAACTTTCTTTGTTTCTGTTAGTTGTCTCTTTTGTTACTATGCTACTCATCATTATATCAGAAAAATGTCGTGAAAATATCATAAAATGTTTCGAAAATTTCATGAATATCAATTGCAACTCTGACATGGAACTTATACCTCCACATGCGAGATGTTTTATTGCAATTTTTAAAAATTGATTTGTAAAATTTGTACTCTGTTTGGAAGGTTTACTTTTGTCATTTTGCTGAAGTTTCAAGATTTGTTCTTTTGGAATATGCAATGCTTGTTATCTAACAAACGACGGTAATATCTTTTGACATAGAGGAAATTTAAAGGCGCCGAACTTATTGACGGTTCTCTTTTGCAATTCGCAACTCACTAACTTCAGAACTAATGTGTAGCTTATTAAGTTTCGGGATAAATTTTTCTATTATCTTTGTTTTTGTTCTTGTGATGATTTCTCAAACAAAAACAGTAATAATAACTTTTCGAAAACTAAATTTTCTAAAATAAATAACCTAAATGCAATAAAAATCTAAATGCTGGTTTGGTGAAATCAATTTTAACAACATGCAAGAAGATACGCTAACCCATATGTTTCAACAGGACTAAAAAACTTTACAAATTTCGTTTTAAACTTTAAATTTTCATACATTTTGTCTTGTCATTTTTGAATTTGATCCGATTTTATAACATACTTTGATTTATTGGTAATCCTTAATAATTAAATTTTCAACTGATTTACTTGCAGGGAATTCGGGAAAATCAATCCAACAAGAGCGCGTTGTCGTGGTGCTTTGTTGATAGCTTGATTAGGTACATAAATTACTAAAGAAATCTGTTTACTGGCTTGTTGTTCTAGTATAGCTTCATGCGATCTCGTATTTCCAGGAAAGTGTGTGTGTTTGAGCTGTACATGGTGGACGGAAGTTAAGATAAAGGATTCGGGATGTGTAAACAGCGAATTATGCGGAAGGATGTGATAAAAAGGAGAAAGAAGAGAAAAAGTGCTTGAATACATGTGCAGATATAGGTACTTATTGTTACAGTTTCATGTATAGTGGCTTGTGCTACTAAACCACCACACAGAGTGGCTACATATTTTCATCTTACGTTTCCTCCAAACTACTCATATCACATGTGGACTTAGGCATATCCGTTTTCGTAATTTGATCCTTGTCGGATGGGAGTATTGGATTAAGTGAGTGTTACGTTGCGAGTACTTCGAGAATCAAGCCAAACCTGAGTTGTGGATGGGCTGCGAAGCGAGCGGAAGGCTTCATACGAGTTGTTAACTAACCACGAAATTCACTTTGATGAGCATTCGCATAGCAGGTTGCCTACTTTCACGTACAACTTAATAATTATATAGTGTGCGCGTATCCACATAACTACTTGCGAATGGCACATGACGGAAGTCAAGAAAATTGCTCTGATTTTTTCAATTCTTCTTACTTTTAGTATCCCTGTGTGCATAATATGCAAAGTAATGTGAAATTTTCTACAGAATAAATACATCCATATTTTACTTTTAAGCAAAGGTGAAATCCTATCAAAAGAGCAAATTTCCTAATGACAAATATTGAATTATATTATGTATCCACGTGGAATAAAATTAGATATCATAAATCATTTCTGATGTCAATTTTTTGATCGTATTTCTTTATGACGCAAAACGTAATGCATAATAAATTGCGATAGCGGAACGAATCAGATTTGAATTTAACATGGAAGCATAACATTAAATACAGTTGTGAGAAGGTAATGTACACATATATTTGAACAATATCATGTTCTATTTCCATTTCGTTTTGCAATCATAACTGTTTTTATAACTTGAAATGTACAAAAATTATACATTTTTTTGTGCTTTCACTTTTATACGATGATAAAAGTAAGACGCATGTGATGATATGATATCGTAATGTTATATTATGATAGAGTACATGAGTTGCATTCAAAATCTGACACTAGACAAGTTTCAAAACTTAACTCAAGTCTACTTCTCATTGTTCCAATAGTAGCTGGATAAAGAAAGTGTCGAAAACTGTCAGCGTGCAGAAAGACAGCGAGAGGGAATCCGGTTTACCATGATCACATCCATTTGTCATCCGATGACTTTTAGCTTTCTTCGTCTTTTTTTCTCTTTTCTATTTTATCTGTAAGAAAAGCATAAAAACACAACAACTGCTACTGCAATCCAATCGAGTCGCAACAATTTTTTTCACAATGTCACATGAACAAAAATATTCCTTCATTTTTTTGTGCAGAAATGAACAAGCAGCAGAGCAGTAGCAGCACAATACATCATTGCAGTAGTAGCAGTGTGATATACATATAAACATTCCATTTCTTTAAAGAATATTACTTCAAAAAAATGGGAAAGTCATCTTGATTAACGTTCTTTTCTTGCATTTTGTATCCGGAACACATCTCAACTTTGTAGTGCGTCTGCTACCATGATCGTCGTCGTACAGGAATAATAGCTTGTCACGGCATGGCACCACACCAACAGACCAGCTGGTAGGCTTATAGTTGGCACCATGATCATCATGATCATTCTACTTTCTTCTCTACTTTTTCTTAAGTAAAAAATACTTTCATAGGCTGGCTATGTTACATTTATGTATGGTAAGGCAAGATATCTGCTACTCCCCGCGGTGCAAAGGGCTTAGCCAAGTGGAAAGGCTGCTACTTTTTTGTTTCGTATTCACTTCTCTTTGTCTTCTCTTGAAAAAAGGCTTAACTTTTTTTCTAAAAACAAAAAAAAAATCGGACTGAGAGTGAATTTCACTTTTCACTTCTTAACTTTTATAATTCCAAGGTGAAGGACATCATGAAAGAATATTATTATGCAAAAGTTGCAGAGTGACTGTCCACAGTCCATGCTCGTTGCAGAAGAGTCGTCACGTTTTAGAATGGAACGAGAATCGGTAAAGAATTGAGAACTATGACTACATTCGCAAGTTGTGTAATTTTATGCATGCTTATCATGCTTGGGTTTTGGCTAACATTTTACAATTGTCATGCGAATTTTAAATGATGCAGTGCCTAACTGTATTTACAAAATCTTCATCCAATGTATACTTATTCAGTCAGATTACGCACTTGAGTAATTTAAACCAATCTTTGTGTCCATCCTTTGATCTAATTGCCTTAATATCATCGCAATACACGATGTTATATCCATCACATCTATAAGCTTAGTACAATAGAAAATCAAAAGATAATTTATGGAACGCCACTCATTATGCACAAAAATAAGTGTTCGTCTAAATAAAGACTTCTTGTTTCTTAAAGTTGCCACTGGCAGTTGCTTTAAGGTAAACATACATGGTAATCTTCAGTCGGTAATTTCGATTCGGTAACATCTTTTCTAAAATCGGTTAACACAACAATGATCGAAGTATGAATTTAAAAATACTGTAATTTTTTTCGTTGCTTAGCCATTTTCCATTTCACAACCAAGAATCAAAATAGATAAGGAGGAATAAATTGTAGCAGGTGAACAATGCAAAACGGTAGCATTAATAAATAATACAAGAGAACAAGCTCAGATGACAGAGAGCAAACCTGGGTTTTTTCCTTCATGTAAACCAAATAGAGAACAAGGGAAAACGACAGTTGTGCGTGGGTGATGTGCCCACTACCCACCACGACGAATCTTGAAATTGTAGAACCAAGCCATTTGATGACACTTTCCACGTTAAAAACAAAGTTGTCCAGAAGCGGAAGCAACTATACCATATTTTCAAGAGACGAATACAAAGATAAAATGAGAATAGAAGGAAATCTTCTTCGATTTTCTCCATGCTCTCCCACAGATAGAAAAACATGCTACCATATGTACAAACAGTACATATGTATGTATGTGTATATATGTACTACGTAGAGTGTGGGCGCAAAACGCATCTAATTTTCTAAAACCCAAATATATATACTCTCCCCGCTCTCCCTAAATAAGAATGAAATATCCACAGACAAAATCTGAGTGAGAAAGAAGTAGGGATTTCGCTCGCCGTGCAATAACGATCGCATCTTCTTTTTCCACACTATTTCATCTTTCTTCTTCCCTTCTTGTGTCCCCATCCACATCCGCCACTACCAGATGATTCCTCCTGCAGCGTCTTTCCCGTTCTTATAATTTACTCAATTCATCCTATCCAGGAACTCAGCGGCAGTAAAGCAGAAGATCCTCATAAGGAAAAATACACACTTCTTTCTTTATCTCGACTCAAGTATCGTGTCTGCTCTCTCTCTATCTATCTTACTGTGTATGTTTTTCAGCAAGTCTGCACTCCCAGGAATACAACATCTCTCAAAATCATTCAATTTCCTCATCTCTCTACTAGAACACCAACCACCTTTATTCTTTTGAAGAAGCCCAAACGTTCTTGGAAGTAAAGAGACAACTACAACAACATCACCAACAGCTCTCAAACAAAAAACATACTTGTTTGTAGATGAAACAAAAGGGAAATCGAATTTCCGCCTTCTTCGCCTCAGCGTCTTGTTCAAAACGCTCTCTCATTTCTTTGCACAATCTTCTTAAAGTGAGGAGCCAGTCGATAATTTTCCAACAGTCCATGTAACATCTACGGAGAAAACGCAAAAAAAGGAAATATTCACCATATTCTCCAACTCCACTTGATAGAGTAAATCCCATATATCCGCACATAAACTCACATAAACGCAGTAACAGAAAAGACGCCAAGACATACACGCACGCTGACTGTGTGACTAGTCATCGCATCGCTTCTCGAGTATTTCTGCTGCTGGTATGTTGGTAATAACAATACAATTTATAGCAAGATAAATGTGAATACCAAGACAAACCGTATTGTAATAAGAGCATATTATTGTGTTTGTATTTGTTACGCAACTTTCCCATAGACAGTTTGCCTAATTCCCATAAGAGAAAGCGGCAAGGAATGTGGCGAAAGCAAAGGAAAAGACAATTTCCCTGCACAGCATGACATGACACAACAAGGCACAAAATGTCATTGCACCTTTTTCTCTTTTATGTCCAATGCTCAGCGGAGCCTAAACTTTCGCTTTATTTACCACAAAAACATTATCACAGTAGTAATATCAAATATCAGCAGTAAACATCATAAATGTTTAGGGCAGGGCGAATTTATGTATAATTCAAACCATCAGTTGTCATGGACAAGGAAAACTTATTTGCTGAATATTAAGTTAACTTCTTGTGCTGCGAATGGGATTCGCCTTCAAAATCAAAATGTCACTGAAGGACGCGGAAACAAAAGTAGGAGTTAAGAAATTAAGTATCAACATCGCATTTAAAATTACATGTAACACATTAATTAACCATGAATGTAAGTCATTACCTGTTTTGTTTTAGATGATATCGTAAATTGAGTTACCTTAGCTAAGTGATTACGGCTAAAATATTAAATTTACAGATAGTAAGTATACATTTATGAGAAATTTTGTTCACCTGTGTTACTCCTTCACAAATACTTAAATCATATACCACCAATACCAAATGCATGCTCAAAAGCACATAAACAGAGCCGGCAACACTTCCATTACTGTATGGATTGCTGTGTCATTGTCAAAAAAATCCCCTCTTCTCCCCTTTAACTTTCAGATCGGAACTCATGGTCAGCCTAGGTTTTTATATATGAGAGCTTATTGCTCTATGTGTAATGTATATATAGATAGAGAAGGTTCTTTAGTTTGGGAAGAGCTTAGAAGATCCACTATTGCTACTGCTGCTACTATGCCAAAGCATGCACGCACGTAACAAACTAACTAAACGGAGAAAAAGAGTTTGAGCTTCAGCCAGCAACAGAAAACAGGGAATAGTGGTGGCAGTGCCGATTCAACTTCTCTCGTCAGTTTTCCTGTAGCAGTCAACGAGAGTGGAGAGAAGGTTCATGTTTCACAGCTCTCTGCTTTTGGGATTTCTTTCATGAAAATGAATTTCTGCTTTGAACACTAACTTGAAATAAATACAAGTTAGGCAAGCGTGATAGCCGGGAGCTTTTTACAAGTTACATGTAAGCATTTAGCAACGGTTTTTATCGAAAGGTTAAACTTAAAAACTTAATTGTGACATTTTAAAAGTACTATGGCAATGTTAACCATTCTTTCTTTTAGTGAGAATTTGGTTGTTTCGTGAGAAACTTTTGTGATTTTTTCATAAACATATTACTCGAAATCAAATCAGTGCTGCTTAGCAACGTATTTATATTTTGTTGCCAATGTCCACAAGTGTCCCCTCTTTGTTACCAATCGACCTAGGATTCACTGGAATCTATTATCGAGAATAAAGTGGTCGTTGAAATATTCTTGTTATACGACGTCGAACCTTGCATTCTTAGATTTCTTTTGGTCACATTGTTTAGAAACTAAAATTATCAGGACAAACCAAAAGATAGTGACTAACTTAATTCGTGTGTTAACTTGTCAACCACTTCTCGCTTGAATGAATTGAATTGGATGAATTTATAACACTTTGTTACGAAGACGAAAAGTTCTGGAAATGTGCAATTACATCTGTCAAAACTGAATACAAGCTACAAACAAACAGTTTTCCAGTGGAAACATACGTATTTAACATTTACACTTTATATATGAGCATTTATGAAATACTTTATACACGTGTATTCTAATGACATTGATTGAGCTGATAGACCATAAAACATATTAGTCGTTTTATTTGTAACCGAACTTAAATTAAAGTGCACACCTCAACACCTACATACATACATACATAATTTGCCTGGACTCATGTGCCATTTTGTGTCATAAAATACGAATCGTGTCCTTTCTTATAATAACTAATATTATTTTTGTGCTGTAAAATTGTACACGCAAATAATGTGAAAATTGAAAGTGTTGAAAATGGATTATGCGCATGGTTGCAATAAAAGCCGGTGAGATTGGCAAAAGTGATATGGGTGTATGTTTAGTGTCTGTAGTGCAAAATAGTTCAAAATGTCTTTTTTTCGGTTGAGGATGACGGGTATCATGATATCCATCTGGATACTCTGGAACTATGAATCAGGTAAAGAATTAAGCAAGCATATAAAAAATTAAATAAATATGGCATTTGGTTTAGCACTCGAGAAACAATGCATCATTAATGTGAAACCATTGCGTAAAGTTAAAAAGGTGGTTTATGTACAGACATCATTTATTAAATACACTTGCATAAAAACTGTTAAATATTTCACTGGGCGGTTTTATCCCATTTGCATAGTTAAAACTGATGGACTGATTATTTGCTAAGCGTTCATGTAAATGGTTATGGTAACAGATTTGTGCCTGGATGAAACGTACTGGTCGTAGACCATACTTAGCGGAATTCCTGACGGGTGGTTTCATAAACCAAAAACTCTTCAATTCATTTGTAGAAAATAATTTGTGCGTTACCTGAAATACCTAATACCTTCCTGTACCTCCACCCACCCAAAAACCCCTTGATAATCACGAAAACTCCAAATACATACTAATCCGTACACACGTTTATGTCTGTAAGAGTCACGTGGCGAGAGCAAGGAAGGAAGGATTACCATTGTTGCTCCACATGAGCCAACCTATATAAAAGAAACACTATTCATTTCATTGTGTGCGTAATGTTATACATGCATAAAAAAGTACTTAACTAAAAGTAGTACATTATTATCGCAAATGTAATAGCCAGCTTAAAAACCCAGGGATTATAAAATCACCCACTTGCATTTATTACGAGCATCCTTCTTAAAAAAGGAAGAAAAAACTTTTTTATATTTCATGATATCCATTAAACTAACAAACTAGAAGGATATATGTGGGTACGTCGTGTGTGTGATGATGATGATATGGATGAAAGTAGAAGTGCTGCACTGGAGCCGAATCCGCGGCACTGCGTATCATATTCTCCTTTTTTTCTCAGAGGAAACAAGCAAGCTCATTTTCCATTCTGTGCAGTCGTCCCTACCATAAGACACACTGATCCACTTGGAATAAAACTCTTTTCTTCTCTCTGGATTAGCTGGCTTGGCTTGACTAAAATCTAGGTCTTACCACCGAAACAAAACCCACGCGATACGATACATGGAAAGATGAAGAGGATGATGCACTGAGGTTGTTTGGTGTTGGCATGTTGAAATACCGCTGCTTTGGGTACTCACTTGACACACAAAAGAGAAGCATCCTTCTTTTCTTGTACTATTGCCACTTTGCATTGCATCACAATAACAAAACCAGCAGCAGCTTCTTTTTGCTGCTACTTTTTAAAGGTTAGCACAAGAGGTAAAAAGGGATCTGTCCCTTGTGCATTCCATCTGCTGGATATAAAGAAGTGGAGGATGACGATGACGCTCAAAGGGACTTGTAAATAATGCATTTAAAGTGTGCCAGGTTGGCTAGCACTATAAACAACTACACTGCAACGTAATTTTTGGAGCATAACATCTTTTCTTCTTTTAAAAAGGTAGACAGGAGACAGACACGTTTATAAAATCTGACTTGAGCCAGAGAGCCAGCAGATCTGCTCTGCTAATGCCACTTAACTGGCCTAGTTCATAAGGTGCAAAATAAAAGGGAAAGGAAGAGAAAAAGACAGGTAATTCACTAGAGCACTCACCTGTCACGCTGCTACTGTGTCTTGCCTTTTTCCATCTAACTTGTAGTTAATTAGTGAGAATATACATGAAGGTGCATATAAGCTTAAGAAAAATCATCATTCCTGTACAAAAAATCTAAACAAAGTGCAAACCAAGTTTTTTGAGATGCGTGATGCGTGTAGCAAAATCATGACAGCAGCAGTGTGGCAGTGAGAGTGAGGGTGAAGCATGTGGGCAAAAAAGCGAGCACAGCCAAGCTAGCTATCCCACAGATTTCTTTTTGATGAGTAAGCTTAAAGCAGTAGATATATTGCTTCTGCTGCTGTTGCCATACACTACTTTCCTTTGATGTTATTTTCTTTCCGTCTTCCTTTTCTATTCTGATTCTGAGAGAGTGTTCAAAAGACCACAGAGAGAATGAGAGGGAGAAAAGCAGTGAAAACGGAAAGGCCTTTTCCTCTGAAAGTCCATGGAGGAATCCATCCACTGAATAATCGCAAATACCATGTGCTTAACCAGCGAGTGTACGCGCTGTTCTTCTTTTTTCCTTGGAAAGAGACTGTGCGTGATTCTCTCTTCCGAAATACACTGTCAGCATACATGTCTTGCTTTTGTGATGAGGACAAGAGAAAGCGAGGGAAAAGGAATGGGTAGAAATCTAAGCATTTTCGGCGGTGCTGAAGTTGAATGAAGCGTGAAGTAGGCTGCCGACTTTGCCATGTACAAAATTCTCAGCCTATTTTGTATACATTTCCATATTGACTTGGAGTAGCCGACTGACTTGTTTCCTTTTTTTGTTGGTTAAAGCCTTGGACAATGTTGTTGCTGATGTAATCCAAAAACTTTCTCTGAATTCGTACAATTGATTTTATTCTGTGTATAGCTTAGAAAACCATGATTTTCTCGGGACAACATAGTTTCCCCAGTGGTTGTGGCATCTCTATTTTAAAAATCCTTCATCGTCTGGTCGGCTCTTTTGCCCTTGTTAGGTCATCCATGTATGTGTAATATGCATATATTTTAGTCTACTTAAGTAAAAGGATGAAAGTTTTAAAATTCCTTGATGAATTCGGGCCGATTCCACAATTTCCATTGATTTTGAGTATCTGCTTTTGAACTAAAAGTTCTATCTACAAACCAATTACTCATCCTATATTATAATGCGTGTAAAGTTTGCCACCAAAGTTATCTGAGTGTGCGGAACAACCACAAAGGATTTGTCGAATGAATATTATATGGAATGAATGCAGGATGACTGCAGAAAGTGAGATAAATATCAGTGGGATTACTCACAGTGTATGTTATGTGTATAGTAATCAGTAAAAGCAAAAAAGCTGATGGCAAATGAGCGGGAGTTTGCATGGTAATTCGGATATTCCGTTGGGATGAATGCGGAAATTGTGGGAAAAGTTTTTTTTTGCACAACTCGACTGTTGTGTGGCCCACATTTTCCTCTTTTTTTGATCCGCGGTTTTTAGGAGAAAGAAAGGAAGTGCGAAGCGAAAGAGGAGGATGGATGAATGCATAAAAGCATGATACATTTATGAAAGCAGTTTTTGAAGGT
Source organism: Entomobrya multifasciata (assembly GCA_034693345.1). Classification (NCBI taxonomy): domain Eukaryota; kingdom Metazoa; phylum Arthropoda; class Collembola; order Entomobryomorpha; family Entomobryidae; genus Entomobrya; species Entomobrya multifasciata. The sequence goes on along the minus strand of JAQFXM010001711.1, from coordinate 9,123 downwards.
GGTTTGGTTATTCTTCTGCTTACATACTGCAGAGAGAGTGCACTACGGCACGAAATGTTGTTTATTGGCAGAAAATAAAGTATTCAGTAGAAATGTGCGTATGTTTTTTCCGAGGAAGGTTGGCCGGGTTTGTGTATGCGGTTGTTGTGGAAAGGAAAAGGACGATTAGGCTTTGATGATGATGGGAGTAGTATGGCACATTAGCAGAACATTAGAAAGAAACGTGCTAAATGCGGCGCAATACGCACGTGTAGTGTAAATCGGAGAAAAATAGTAGTTTTCATTACATTAAAATAAAATGAGAAAAGGATAGAATGAAAACAAGGCCATCATCATGATTCCTGCGTTGTACTACCTGCTTCAATAGTGCACTTTTAATTTGATAATGTGTACGTTTTTTGAGGTTGATGTCGGTGACAAAAACAGCCGACATAGGTCAATAAACTTTATATACAAAAGCACTACACACATAACTAATCGTCACCAACAATACAAAAAAATGGATTACACAAAGCCATTAGTATTGGATATTTGGCGGTTTGCTTTTTATAATCCGGATTTTCTTTTTATTCTTTCTGCTTAGTTAGTAAATTTGCTTCCGGAAGGGTTCCGGTTTCATCTTGTATCGTTTGGTAATCCCCAGTTCAAATTTTAGTCATGCTAGCAGTATAAAACCTAACAACCATCATTAGTTTTTAATAATCCAAGTCTAATGTGAAAATGAAATTGAGACACAAAAAGACATCCAGAGAAAAAAAAGTTTTAATATAAATTCTAATTAATTATATAGAAAATGAGCGGAACCGGAAATATTAATGTTGTCTGTTGTACTCTACAGTTTTTCAGTTCAATCCTCTGTAAGTCGAGACATGCTTAAAATATGACGCAATTCTGTTGTCTTTGCAATACAATATTTTTTTGTTGGATTTGACTCGTCTTAACTTCAGTTTGAAAACTTCACGTTCGATAAGTAGGCATGTGGCTGAGGGGGCGAGGAAAAACTGGAACAACAGCAGGAAAAGGAAATAACAATAACTCGAGCAAAAACAAATGTTATTATTATCATCATTTGTGCTGCTGGCAATGCATAAGAAGTAAAGATGTACACTGTGTACACATTTATTAAAAATATATATGCTCCAAAAGACACACCAACAGATAACAATACAAAATGGAGGAGCAATAGGAGTAAGTTGTAGTAAGAGTCCAGTGTTTTTCTCGCAGGCAAAAACAGACAGGCAGTTTGAACATCCGTTTTAGTATCATCATGAAAGCATAAAATCCACCACAATAACAACAACAACTGAACTTAAAGTCACTAGGCAGTGCAGAAAATACTTCCGGAGAAAGGGATAATGACAAAACTCTGGCAGAATGGGTGGTAGTAGTGGTGTGGTTTGAAATGGAAACATTTACGAGGTTCTAATATGGGTACATGGGATAGTAGTACTACTGCTGTTGTTGTTGTAGAGAATTTTTATTTTTGGATTTGTTGTACATATTTATAACAGCCAAATGTTTTGTGGTGACATGACACTGGACTTTGGACTTGTTATACAGCTTTGTAAAATGGGCAGAGTAGTTTGTTTGGTACGTTTGGTGGAATTTGTAGGCAGATGTATATGTAGTTTGTGGTGGTAACCCTTTCACTTGGCCCGTTTTAATGTATCATTTAGCACACATTTGTCTCCTACTTACTTGCTACTCGTAACAATGCATACAATGCTGTTTCTCTGCTTTCTCTCGTTTTGCGGACCATTCATATGTTTTCCTCTTTTCTAAAGTATCAGTCTCGCTTATAAAATGATTGTTTCATGAGGAAAACTGTACGAAACGTACAATACAGAAAATAAGACCGCACAAGTACAAAAACAGAACGAAAGCAAAAGCAGGGGAATTTCCTGTAGCATAAAATTTGCAAAAGGGCGTTGCAGTCGTTTTACAAACTACTTTACTATACTTTCAGTTTAGTTGAAGAAGAGATTTTTTTGTTTTTCTTCTAAAAATATAAGTAGGCAATGGAATGGAATGAAAACAGAGAGAAAGCAGCAGTCTGCTGCACATAGAGTCCTTACATTTGCTTTGTACTCTAGAATATAAAACAAGCTGTACGAGTACTCAGCTTTTGCTGGACTGGACCCTGGCATGGCAGAAGGTTGGATGAAGGAGAAAAGGCTATCTTTGTTAAAGGATTCCTCCCATCTCTTTCTACAAGTGAAAAGAAAAATGGCAAAATTGCAAGGCAACTCAAGTAAAAAGGAAAATGGGCATAGTCAGGGCTGCCCAAGTACTCCCTTGGGCTCCAAAAATATTACTACTTTACAACAACAGCAGCAGCTCTACTTTGTTTCCTTCTTCGTGAATTGTGGTATCTTCACAACACTTGAACTCCACGACTGAAACATACATATGTACATATAAATTTTGTACTAAAGCATGCACAAGCAACAGACTTTTTATCGAACGTGACGATTTATACAATACATATTGCTATTGTAAAGGGTTAACACGAAGTAGGAGAAAAGTATGTATTGCAGGGCAATATGTTATTATAGACAAGACACTACTACCCATTACTTTTTACAACCGGAGGGCATGGGTGAAAATATTCTCTGGCCTCTACCTACTATCCAGTCCAGTCCACAACCAACTACAAAAATATTATGAATGATGGGTAGATACTCTGATGAACAGAAGTTGCCACATGCCACAAAGATGAGTTGTTGTACTTGATTTGATTCTTTCTAGAGAAAATGTACAAAAAAGCTGTTCCGCAGAAGAACAAACAACAAATAATGTTGTTGCATTGTTTTATACAAAATGCACTTCATTTATTTTTCAAACAATTTTCCTTTGGTTTTTGGTGAGACCTTCCTTCTGCGTACACATTCTGTTGAATTGTTGATGTTTCTCCGACCAATTTTAACTTCAGGGTAAGCTGATTTGGTTTCCGTAAGAAATAACTGGAAAATAGGTTAAAGTAAAGTAGTAGTTCAAAGTGGCCTACATATATTAAGTTTTTGGGTACTATTCTATAATTTTCAACAGAAGCATCATTAAACTCATTACCCGAAAAGATTGTTTCCTGTTTCAAATACTTTATAGTAGTAGTAGTGAATGAGGTAGTCTCAGTCCCTGACTACTAGATCGTCGACGACGTCCAACGGTAAAGAGGTCAATACACCTCCATATAAAGATAACGAAAAAATAGTCCCATAAGAAAAGCATGTAAAAGAGTTCTGTGTACTGGGCCAATGATAAGGTAACGAATAAATACAGAGGGGGAAAACGTGGAAATCGTTTCAAACTCAGTGTTGAATGATCGATTATCAAACTGAAGTGAAAGTCCACCCGCTCAGACACGTGTCAATAGTCCACATACTCATATTTGCAGGAGTCTGATGAATGAATATCTTTTTACTCGAATTTGTTCCCACAAAATACACACAGTAGCAATGTGAACCTTTCTAACCAGAGACAGTCATCATCCCATCAAAATATCCAGCGCACGTGACCGAAAATGAAATCTCTCTATCAAAGCAAGCAACTAAAGGGCTCTTTTGTCCAAGCAATACACGCACAGAAAACTCTCCCCCTCTCTGTCTCTAGCAGTGCAAGCAACTGAAGGGTCGTTGTTTTGTCCAAGTAACTCATAAAGCAAAGTCTCTCCCATCATCTCTCATCCGATGACACATCAGTCAAACGTACAAAATACGTATATTATTATATTGAGTATTTCGAATACGTAGAAAAAACGTTGTTTATATTTATGTACATGATAATGATGATTTGGTATGAAAATCGAAGGCTTGGCGTCCTTTTTTCCCATTTTCACTGGAGAAGTCGTGCTTAGCAGAAGCAAAATGGATCTCTCAGTAAAAATATCAAAGTGCCCCATTTGTTGGGACTTTAGTACAACATCAATTGACACATTTCTAAGTCATCTAAAAGAACACAAATGTACAAGATGTACTTTGTATCACAAAAGTCCAACATTTTGGAAAAGTTGTATGGCAGCAAAAAGTGTAGCCATAAACTGTTGTGCGCGTAGGTGTGATTTGAGTTTTGCGAGTGTTGCGTTGTTAAAAGCCCATTTAGACCGCAGACATAAGAAGTGTCTGTCGTGTAAGAGATACACATGTCAGTGTTATAACGGTGAGTGAAAGATAAAGTTACATACTTATATCGATTATTATTCTTTATTGTTCAAAAAAAGTTACTCATTCATTTATTTTGTGATCTTCCAGACATTCCAGTAGTTCAAGAAGGTGGTGATGGTGGGTCAAGTGAATCCGAACCAATGGAGGTAGACACCCCAATGGAAGACCAGAACCATGGGAGAAATGACCAGGGGAATATTGAACAAGGTAATTTTGAGTAGTTATAAAGTACATAGAAAGCCCCATTTAAAATTTCGAACTTGAGTAGTAGAAAAAACCCACTTATAATCCATGAAAAAATGAGTAGGTGTATAGTAGTGAAACTGGAAACTTTATTAAGGACAGTGTTTCTAATATGTTTAATTTGTATATTTCAGCACATCGCAATATTCCAGCAAACACCACAATGTGGCGACCATGGAACCCACGACCCCAGCCGGGACCCTCACATGCTACACAACCTGCAACCGTGGAGAGAGAAAGCAGTTCACAACTTGGACCATCTCATATTCCCACACCTGCAAACCTGCAACGTGTTGATGAGGATGGTAAGTTAATAAATTTAGAAAATCAATGAAAAATAAAAAACAAGTAACAGAAAACGATATAACTTATGTTTTTTGTTTACGTAGAACGGGCAAAGTACTACATGTTACGAGATCGTATGTGTTCACACTGCCCAATGACGTTCCAGACTAAGGAAGATTGTCACCGTCACTGTGTAAATGCTCATCCGGAGACATGTGAGGACATGCCTGACACTGATGCACAGGACCCACTGGACATAAAACTGGTCCGCAAGGCACTAGACGACACTTACCGTCGATACGATGTGAATCTGGACGACATTGAAGTCGAAGATGTCAACGCTCTCTTTCTAGCAATCAGAAAGAAATACAAGAAAGTGGTCAAGACCCTGTTGAAGAAATACAGAAATTTCAAGATGCAGTTTCGTATCATGTGTCAATTCTTCCGTGAAGATGGAGGGATAATTACATATGCATTCGTCCCAATGGAAAGCTTCAACTTTGTCGTAGAGAACGACCAGTACGCCAACTTTGCCTTCCGAACAGCGCTGTCTAACTTTAATGTTAGAATTGAGGATTTCCAGGAGAACGGAAGTGGCTGGATCTTTCAGCGTCTCAACGATTTTTCAATATTATTCTCAGAGTATCAGGCATTTATTGGTAGAGGTAAAACATCTCCGCTTCCTCCATTATTATGTAGAAAGCGGAATAGTCTATTAAACGTCCCAGGTGACGATGAGTATTGTTTCTTAAGATGTTTAATAGCGGAGTTGTATAAAAACGAAGTTCCCCGTGGAACAAATAGAAAGAAAATTTTGACAAGGCGAAAGTTTTACGATGATAGAATGGATAGGATTTACAAAGACTTAGATCTGACTGGTATACATTTCCCGTTTGATAGTAAACAAGCCAAAAAGTTTGAACTCCAGAATGAAAGATTTGGTCTTAACATATTTATGTATGACGAAAATCCGGAGGAAGTTGAGCCTGAGTATGAAATAAAATACGCAACAGATAACACAGTACCAGAATGTGAGTTACCAGAAGAGGTTTTAAACTATAATTTTGACAGGGCTCCAGAAAACTGGAAGGAGAAGAGAAAAATTTATTTAGAGCTGAGAAAAAATATTTATCCATTACAGCTATGCAAGGAAGAACGAGAGATAGTTATTGACATTTTATTAGTTCAGGACGGTGATGAGGCACACTATGTGCTAATTGAAGATTTGCTGTCTCTTATGAGAAGACCAAATTCAAATCAAAAGTTCCTATGTAGGTATTGTCTCCAGACATTTGAACGTCAAGCCAAGACACATGAGCAGTATTGTGCACAATTAGGAAGAATGAGAACAGACTTCCCGGAGAGACAATTTTTAATGTGGGAAAAGTATAAAAACACAATTCCATTGCTTCACCTTGGAGCAATGGATTTCGAGTCAAGGTTAAAGCCTATTGATATAACAAAGGGTAATACTCAGAAAACAAAGAAGCATATTGCAGCAGGTTACGCATGGGCAATTTGCGACAAAGACGGAAAACTAGTTTCTCACAACAAATATGTCGCTCAAAACGACCAAGAAAGTGTCGCAGAAAAGATGTTATTAGAGCTGTTAGCTGAGGCAGATAAGGTTGCAGAACAGGTTGGAGAGTGGAACAAAGAAGCCAATGAGTTGGCTAAAAAGTCTAATTCTCAAGCACATCGTATTAAGATTGATGAAAAGTGTGGGTTTTGTAAAGAGCCAATCTTTGCAGATGGTAACAAACAATATGTACGCCACCACCAACACTACCCACCGTACAAGTTTGAGTTTTACGCCCATCAATACTGTAATACAGTAGCCCAGACCAGTAGAAAGCTAGTAGTTCTGGCACATAATTTACGAGGATATGACTCTCATTTCCTGATTAAAGCTTGTGCCAAGAAAAGTATCACTCATAAAGTTGAAGTAATAGGTACATCAAGTGAAAAGTTCTTTGCTGTATTTGTAGGGAAAAACTTGGTTTTTATAGATTCCTTGAACTTTTTCTCCGCATCTCTGGAAACAGTGGCAAACACGATGGACAAGAAGGTAGATTTCCCATTGTCCAGAGAATACTTTATGAGTGAGTATCAAGATGAGGAAAAGGTAGAACTCATGCTTAGGAAAGGGGTCTACCCGTATGATTTCTTTAGTGATCTGTCAAAGTATGACCAGACACACCTACCACCACCAAAAGATTTTTATGATAGTTTAGGGAATAAAGATGTAGATCCAAAAGATTATGAACATGCTCAGAAAGTATGGACAGAGCTAGGAGTAAAGGATCTTAGAGAGTATACCGAACTGTACAATATTTCAGATGTCCTTTTGTTGTTGGATTGTTTCAACAAACTTAGAAGTGTTTTCATGGAGAACTTTGGTCTAGATCCAGGACATTATTTTTCGCTTCCTCATCTTACATGGGAATGTGCGCTTAAAGAAACTAAAGCAAAGTTAGACTACATCAAAGACCCTGACATGATGGCATTTTTAGAATCTGCAGTCAGAGGTGGTGTAGCTTCAGGTTTAGAGTACCGGGCAGCAAAGGCCAATAACCCACACATTCCAGGTTATGACCCAAGTAAACCAAATAGTTATATTATGGTTCACGATGTAAACAATTTGTATGGAAAAGCTCTATGTTCTCACCTACCTGTAAATACATTTGAATGGATAACCGATGAGACATTGGAAGAAATAAGGAAAGATCCTAAAACATTTGTATCCAATATGCCTGATGAAGGCAAGGAGGGCTGTTTCTTGCAGGTAGATTTAGTTTTCGACAAAGAGATTCATGATCATTTAAAAGGATTAACTCCTGTCCCTTATAAACGAAAGGTAGCATTCGAAGAATATTCTCCTATGCAGCAAGACTTGGCTAGAAAGTTAGGGGTAACAGACAATACAATGGATGCAAAAAGACTAATTACAGACTTGCATCCAAAAATAAAATACGTGGTTCACTACCGTGTCTTAAAGATGTATCTTTCGTTAGGAGTTAGAATAACCAAAGTTCATAAAGGAATATCTTTTAATCAGGCGGCAGTACTGAAGCCTTATCTTACAACATTGGCTGAATTAAGGGCCAAAGCAGTCTCCAAATTTGAGCAAAACATGTGGAAACTTGCTGCAAATGCCTGTTATGGGAAATCGGTAGAACAAGTTAGGAACCGGTGTAGGTTTGTAATTGTGCGAGATCGTCAAAAAGCTTTGAGATATAATAGAAAACCAACGGTATCTCAGGTGATTCTGTTAGATAGTGACAAAGAAGGAGAAGACATTGCTATTATTCGACTGAAGAAGCTGCATGTCATTCTGGACAAACCAATTTACTTGGGAATAACTGTGTTGGACGAGTCTAAAAAGATAATGTACGACTGGTATTATAACTATGCTAAGCCCAAATGGGGTGATGGACTTCACACTTTGGCTACTGACACTGATTCTTTAATCAGTTTGATAGAAACGGAAAATGTATACCAGGATATGTTAGACGACAAAACGTTCTTTGATATGAGTGATTATAATCCAAATGACGAGACATGGAAGAAATATTATTGTAAAAGCAACAAAAAGAAGTTAGGGGTAATGAAAGATGAAAATGCGAACAAGTGTGTAGCGTCTTTCATCTTTCTGCGACCAAAAATGTACTTTTATGATGTAGTTAGCAGCACAGGGACAGATATTGCTGGTAGCAACAACCATGTTGTTGGAGAGATAAAGAAAGCAAAGGGTTTAAACAGAACTTGTGTGAAACAGCAAATCAGGAAAGCTGATTATCTGGAAGCTCTTGAGAATCCAATCCAAAAGAGGGTAAAGTGCACATCAATTCGAAGTGAAAAGCATGAACTTTTTACAATGGTATTAACAAAGAAGGGATTGTCTTCTTTTGAGCAAAAACGATATGTCTTGCCAGATAATATTTCGACTTTACCTTATGGTCATTACTTGATTAGTCATGAAGATAATATGCCAAAAGTGGTTGATGAAAATAGTGTTGAGCCAACGGATATAATCTAAGTTTCGATTTAAGTCATTAAGTATATTCTAATAATATTTGGTCTTATATATTTTAAAGGTTAAAAAACTTAAGGAAATTTTAGTACATAGGAAGTGTTTAGACTTTAAGATGTAAAATTTAGCTGTAAGATGTAATTTTTGTAAATGATGATTTTTATAATAAAACGACAAAATTGTACATATTGTAAATTTCTTGTGTTATCGACAATTTATTGCATGAGACAAGATTTTTTACTTCACGAAAAACTTGAAACAAAAGCTTATTAATAACCAATGAAACTTGAAAGATGGCTTGGTGGCATAATAAAGAAAGCACTAAAAAGTTGGTGGGACACACTGTGAGTAATGTTAAGCATTGTGTCTTAGGCAGCATATAAAAGACCCGGGTTCGAATCC
>JAQFXM010001710.1:0-29694 GCA_034693345.1 Entomobrya multifasciata | reverse complement strand
AGCCTCAATTTGCCCTGCAAAATTGTGAAATTGCCCGGTGACGCCGTCACCGTGTCACGTAAGAATTCGAACGTACGTTTTTTAGGTTCGTTTTTCTAGCAAAATCAACAATGCTTACATTAGTGTCTCCATCCATCTGAAGAATGGCTTCTCTGTGATTATTTAATACTGAAAATTTAAAGGGTCTGTCGTCCATATATTGTCTTGTGCTAAGTCGGTCTGTGGTCTCTGTTGCGAGGAACAAGCGCTCCCCATAATTTGTGAGTACTTCAAATTTCTTTGGAACTTTTGCGGGTTGCAATTCTACGCAAAAAAAAACAAGATTTTTTTTTGTGAGCTCATTCGAGCATATTCTTCAAATACACTTGTTACAAATTCAATAAAATTGTGATTTCGTGCGTACTTCCAGTCTGTCGATTTAACTGCTTGATAAAAACTTGGTTGATCTCGGCCAAAGGTTCAAGATCTTGCTCCAACGAGAGTCTGGACACTTTGTAAAAAACACGAATGGGAGGATGGTGATGGTGGGGCATTGTTCCAATGAGATATTTAAAGATAATCCTTTTTTCGCAGGGCACACAATTTTTTATAGATATTTTATCCTTTGTTTCTCAAAAAGAACAACAAGACACATACCTCGGGATTGGATGCTTTGCGCGGATTGCGTTCTCCCAGTTTCGTCTTCTTCCCCCTGTCCTTGCTTTTTAATAACGAATACGGAATCATCTACAGTTGCAGTAGGAGGGGGAGTAAAAAGAGGGAGGAAATCCATTAGTTTCGAATTGGAATGAAAGCTTGCGTTGTTATTATTCAGACTGTCTACTATAACGCTTCTTATAACTGTGCCACCGTATACAATAGTTGTGCAATTCTCATTTAGGGCTTCGACCGAATTTTCAATAATTTTTTGATTTGATGCATCATGATACATCATAGTTTCGTTCTTATTATTACGGTCGAAGGTCGAATAATGTCAAATTACAAGGCACAAGAAAACAAATAAAAAATTACATTTTTCTGACGTTGTTCAATTTGACATATGAATTTATTATTCTCATTTGCTTGAAAGCGAACAAGAAACTGACTAGGTTTTGTTTGCTCATTGTTCATTTATATTGTATTGCACAAAAATAGATCAAAAAGGTTAATTAAAAGAGTGTATGCATTTATATATAACAAACATATATATTTCTTTATGCCTTTACTGCGAATAAAAACGGTTACAAACTTAAGTACATGTTTAAAAAATAAGAACAGAGAAAAACACAACATAAACGAAACCCATGACAGAAGTCAAACAAGTCGGGTACTACTAAGTCAACTTGTAAAACTTACCTTCGATCGGTACAACCGCAACCTTGGTAGCTCCCATGAGTTTCCCATTTATACTAATCCAATAGGGTATATAAAGAATGACACGATAATTTTAAGTTAACTTTTTCAGGTCACTTTTTTCATTTCAAATGACTTGTGTTTAGGTTGTAAAAATTTGCATACATGCTTTAAGTGATGAATGATGATGATGATCATGAAGCAAAAGAGTGTACACAAAAAGTAATGAATAAAGTACAAGTGCTGTGTGCTAGATGCTATTTGATCATGCGACGAAAATAGAAAGGCGGTTTCATTTCATTGCCTGCATGCCTTTGCAAGGTAGTCCACTTCTAACTTGTTTGGTGTGCTTCTGGTTTCTGGTCTTATCAGATAACAAGGTTTTATGCGGGTCACCAACACTTTGGACTGTTCAATGAGTATAATATGTCAAACGAATGGTGATGATGGAATCATGCATTATAAAATAGCTGCGATTTTCCAATTACTACCTGAAGAGAAAACTATGATGGAGAAAATCTTGTTCCTTTTGTTAGGTACAAAAATAGTTCAAATGCTTTTGTATGAATTACATCACTTGTTTGTAAAAGAGGAATGACTTGAGCACTTATATAGGTAGACCATGGCCTAAAAGTACAATAAATGAGTGATTATTTTAACTGCAAGATTATATGAATTGATAACCCAAAATCACCGATTAAAACCAAAAGAACAAGAAACTGCTTCTAGCAAAAAAATAAAATGTAACACTGGTGCTATAGATGTCACTACTGCTACTAAACTGAAATCTCTTGATGCAAGATTTACGATGTAAAAAATAAAAGTTTTTTTCAGCAGAAATCAGAAAGATAGCACCCGTCGCACTTTATTACACTTTTTACTTTACTACCTGAATAAAAATGTAACACTGCAGAGAAGTGCAGTGCAGTGGCCAGTTTGTAACTGAGTAAACTGAATGGCTACCAGCAATCAGATCAAAAGCTACCGATTTTAGTCATAAGTCATACACATGCTATTGTAGAAGTGGGCTTGAAATATTTAAGTCATGAATTGGAGAATGGAAGGTGTAAAAAACGAAGACGTTTGGAAAAATAAATACGGGGTAATATACCGGAAAGCGATATAACCTTAGCACACCATTGTTCTAAATGCTTTCAATAGAACTTCCAAGGATAGTATAGCAAGCAAAGTAGCAATTGAAACGGAAAGATGCAGAAATTGTATGCCAACTTTACAATAGGTACACTTTTGTAAAAAGTTGCAAAAGCATGGCCAAAGGCGGTGTTGGTGTTACCAGTACACTTCTTGTGGTGAATTTCACTGATTATACACCCAAAAAGGTACATATTATTGCTATTACAGTGGTAGGTAATTATTATATGAGTTACAAAGAGGGATCCGGTTTAACATTGATGGAAAAGCCAAAATGCTAAAAAGTTGCGAAATCTCCAGCGTGTATATGAATACAGTTAAATGAGGTATTTTATTCAAGTTTCAAATTAATCTTGTTCTGGCACTTATGTATATAGATTATACACACAATATAAAACTAAACTATTTTCTACTTTAATTGCACACCAGTACGACACAAGGTACAGTACACTTTAATTAATAAGTACGTCTACGCATATTTTCCAAAGCTTGTGTTTAAGGTACATATTATATGCATTTAAAACTAAGAGCACATACTACATAATACAATGAAACAAAAGCCACAAGCTTCATCTGATCTACTGTGTTTGTTCAGTGCGTCATGTCTGTAATTTTAATTTGAATGCTGATTTTGACTAAAACACGTATTTCACAAAACAAGAAAAGGGTTCAAGGGGGTGACTTGAATACATGTATGTAAAGTACGGACATTTAATTACTACTCATTTAACAGCCGCCGTTATGGCATGTAAGTACAATATATTTTTAAAATCCCCCAATCGCAATATAACGACAAGGGCACTACGCTAAGCACTACCAATTTCGTTCTAAACGTGTTAATTGTGTTTTAACTAGTCAAAGTGTATGTGACTGCTTGATTTGTAGGATTGACGACATTGACTTACAAAATAATTCTAAAAAGCAATCAATCATTTACCTAATATATTTACTACAACAAATATAGCAATATATAATGTAAGTAAATTTCAAAGTACAAGATGAAATGTTATAGACTTAAAAAACGAAGATTGGAGTATAATTTTTTATTTATTGAAATCGTAAAACTCACAACACAACTCACCCAGGTGCAACTTTATAAGCCGATGAGGAATGAACCTTGTTGTTGCTACCATCAAGCATCAGATTTTAGGGGACCGAGGCTACTGCTACTACTACTAGTCTCTAGTGGCTTACTTGGTCCCTTATTTTTGGCGATTGAATAAACCCTACACAGAAAGTTTTTCAAACACTCTACTTTTATTTTTAGCGAATCACTCAATGCTTTCCTCCGATCCACAGCAATAAACCAAACGTTTATCTTCTTACTTCGTATGAAACGTAGAGTGAGATGTAGACTGACGCCCAAGGACACCGCAGCAAAAAATCCGGTAAAAATCCAAGTGAGCACGATGAGGCTCTCCGCTATTTTCCCAAACACTCTTATTTTCTCCTGTAAAAACGAATTCCGATAATAATATCATAAGAGAGGATGACACTAAACTAATTATACTAAACTTGCCAATAAATCTTGCTTAAAAAAGTAAAAGTAAAAAGTACAATGTCATACTAAACTCACACTGACAACAAAAAAACAAAGTACAAACACAATGCACACAAAGACATAAGAGAACAAACTAAAAAAGGAAAAAGTGAGAAAACTCATATGCAATAATATATTACTTTGTAAGATTATACGTAAAATATCTCACCTCTTCTTCTTCAGAAAGTGCCTGTTCTTCTACGTAATCCATTGATGCTGATAACGATGATGATGACGACGATCCAGTCCAATACAGTTACGATAAGTTACGGCAAGAAATCAGATACGATTTTTTGGTAAAATGGCTGTTGACTTATTTAGGGTAACTTTGTTTTTCTGTTGTTTTTTTTTGCAAAGGAAATTTTTTCGACGATTGATCGCGGTCGATCGGGAACAAAGAATGAATAATATTTGTGGTCACAGGAATTTTATATTTTTGCCCCTATTTCATATTTTACTTCCTTTTTCCGCTGACCAAATTATTCCGTAGGTAGGATTTTCTTTTCAATTATGTTTTTTGTATTTGTGCATGTATTACATATGCATGCTTATTACTTATGAAAAAATTCTTGAGCTAACTTTCTTATTGTGAAGAAAGTCATGTCACCTTTCATGTGTTCAGAAAAAAATCCGAAAAAAATACTTTCTCTTGTGGACCAATCAGAAATGGAAAACAGTCGTACTAACAAAGGCACTTGCTTGTCTTATCAGTAGTGTTGGCATTTAAAATGGTAAGACTAGAAAATGAGCCGTGCAGGCAAGTTGGTGGACACATGTCGTGTCGTCGTAAATAATGGAAACCGGGTGATTGGTCCCAAAGGAATGTCTATTTTCACGTATGATTGAAATGATAGCCTTTTTATTTTGGAGAGTTAACCTATTACTGATCTCCTTCGTTTTCTTTTAATCAATAATACTAGGTACACTCTGCATGCACCTTATGCAATGCAATTTATCGACTATATAAAAAAGTTTATCGCATCTCCGAAAAACGTTACATTTACATAATATTTTTATGTTTATTGTTTTATCCTAACTTGAATTTCTTCTAAATGATCTGTAATCACGACCGTATACAAGTGTCTAGCTCATAAGGTGAAAGTTATTACTATATTCAATTTTAAGGTTACTGTTATACAACCGCACGGAAGGCGTTGTTTGTGTGCTACAACTATAATTATTAAAGGCAATTGAGTATTTTTAAGTCTTATTTCGTAATATGAAACGGTACAGCTAAATAGTTCGCTATGAACTCTGTACTCTCTTTAGGTCTACATTTAAAATATTTGAGCTTTGCGGAGCTGAGAGAGAGAGAAGCAAATATTGTTTGCCTTGCCAAGATTAACGTTAAAGTAAAAGGGCCATCTCTTCTGAAACAGGAACGAATCCTAATTTCCCTTTTTCTTCTCTGGGAAAATATTTTATATAAAAAATAATAATGCTAATAACAGTAGCGCACACAAACCAATACCTCTCTGCTACCAATAAAAAATGTTATATAAATGAAGCAGTGGTGGCCGTATTAGTAGCACTGCTGGTAGTCGTGCTTACTGCAAAATATTAACCGCAGCGAAGAACGCAACGCAACAAAATCAGCACCGGTCTGGTCGGTCTTTGTGAACGGCATGGCATGGAATAATCTGCAGAATAGTGGCATCGTATCGCCGGAGAGAGAGTAGCTTTCACATACTTTTAACATAGCATACTATTTTGTTCTCCTGCATTTAGGCATATTATCATCAATATCATCACATCATGTTCATATGCCTAAACAAGTGCGGTGCATAATATACTCTTGTTGTAGACGTTAACTCTAGCTGTTACTTTGAGGCTATCACAAAGGAGAAAGCAACGTGGTCTCTTTTTCTCTTTTTGGTGCTGGCTGATATTCTGTCCTGTCCTGAGCCCTGCTGATGGCCTTTGCTTTGTTTTCTTCTCATTTTTATACCATCATACCACCACCAACCAAAACATCGCATTCCGCATGGTCTTTTCTTAATGCAGATGTTAAGTGTTTCATGTAAGTATGTATGTAAAAAAGCATATACTTATAACAAGTTTGTTGTTTACTTGAATAAATGCTAGAATCTCTTTTTTCTTCTTAGCATCTCCTCACTCCTTTCTCTTATCATTTCTCGTCTCTCTCTCTCTCTCTTCTGCGTCTATCTTTTCAGTTTTAATGCTGTATCCTGAGCATTTTTTTGTGTCTCAAAAGGGAAAGCAGCAGTATAGTAGCACAAGAGCACTACTTGTTTTTCTTCCTTCTTTTTGCCGCACTACCGCTGCTACACTTATACATAACACATTTCTAATATAGTTTTTATTTTTCAGAGACCTTGTCGTATACTGACTTGCCAAAAATAACAAGTTAGTAATATTAGAAGTGTGACACATGAACCGTGCAATATCTTATGTATCACTATCCATTTAGTAGTTACACCAGTACCAATGGTGAATATTTTTTGGTAAGTGACCAAACAAAACCAAACCACCAGAAATCTTTCGCTTCTCCATGTTTGTTCCTGCTGCTGACTAGTAGAGAATGAAATCGTGTAGAGAATTCTTGTACTTTGTAACAAAGTAGTGCTATTATAACTACGTGTACCTTTTCCCGTGTATGCAGGGCATGTTTAAACAGGCCAACATTCTTATTTACTGCTGCAGTCCAATAAGAAAATATTATTGGATGCATTGATCCATCTTTTATGTATGTATTAATCATAATAATGCTTCATGGAACTCATGTTCTTTCTTCATACAAATTTATATGCACGCGAAAAGGTAATTTCCAGTTTCAATAAGGAAACAAGTCTTTAGTAAAAAAGAGGTAGGTAAAATTTTCTCGAGGATTTTAAGAGCAATGTAGTGAGTAGTGACTCACACACAAGGAAGAAGCAAAAAATAGTGTTAAATGTGAATGGACACAGTCCTTGAAGGAAATAATTATAATATTTGAAATTTCGTACAAGGTAAATTCTATTTCTTAAACTCTTTACTGACACTAATTGAATAATGGTGAATGGATGCAAGGAGAGTTTTAAGTTTCGTATTAAAATTTAATTCAACTTTGCTACATAGCGCAAGTCTGCAGTAGTCTCGTCTGCATCGTAAAAATGGGACAATTCAAGTAACCAGTATAATACGTAACACTGTAACCTTTTTAATTTCTATAATAGGGTTAATTTACTACTCAATTCAACATTTCCTGTATTCAATACATATTACATATAATAGCAGATGATGAAAAATAAGACTGGTTAGGACGAGAAAACACGGAGGTAAAAACGCTTATAACAAGAACTAGCTAAATTTATTCCTGATATAATTTATGTGTACATGTGTACATATATTTTATTTTTTAATACTTACATAATGAATAATTTATCATCTCACAACAATGTTCCCATTTAAGGAGTTCAGCAAATAACGAAAATTCACACCTCCTTTTTAATGACCAGTATAATGTTGCTGAATAGACGTTTCACAACACGGAAAGATTAATTTAATTGTTCACCATTAAGTTCATCATCACACATGGCTTCCTAAATTAAGTTATCTATAGTTTTCAAAGTTTGTAGGATACAGTATTTCGGAAAATATATAGCAAAATAACAATTTGTATAACTTATCTTATGTACTCATCTCTCGCTGCCAAGTTAAAGAGCTGGTTATTATGGCGTTGTATGCAAGTAACAACTATATAATTCCTATTAAATATAAATTTTGTTGGTTTAATTTAGATAAAATCATACAAAATTTTCATGTTCTTATTAAAGAAGTCAACACAAAGTTTACATGCCTACTATATTAAGTTATTTAAGTCAATACAAGTACGTTATTCCAATTAACCAGGTATGTCAACCGTACACAATTGAGATTTCGTAGTAAGATTCAAGTAACTCCTAATGTAGATTCTTCAAAATAATTTATATAAAGCTAAATGGTTTTAGTGCGAGAAGTGGCGACCAGATACAGTCGACCTATCAAATGATTTTCAAAAATCCGATATATACACTTATTGGGGAGAACTTCGTTTAAAAAACACATACAATATTGAGGTTATACGTATGGGACTCAACACTCAAACGTTTCTTTATATTATTCAGCGATTTCAAAAGCATCCTTCAGAAAATATATTCTGAGGGCTTACAGGGAAGCATAGCATGATACACCTTTTATTTTCAATTTATTTATCAACAATAATCCACAGAAGTCCCGTGAACAACACAAACAAGAGCATAGTAAGGAAGCAACGACTAAACCAACATCCATCTTCTCTTCCTTCATAAAAGCTGAAATCCTGTGAAAAGACAAAAATATGGCAATTTTGACTTTTAGGCTAGATAAATCAAAGTTACGAAAACTTTCTCCATTTTATCAAATCTTACAATTAAAAACACAGCAGCCAAAATTAGCGACTTTGTTTTCACATCCACTTTGAGACTAACAAGAGCGCCACAGATATCTTCAATTGAGTAATCCCATTCACGGCTAATTCTTCCAATAGGCGTTTTCCCGTCCGGAAGGCAAATATGAAAGTCTACATCTTCACAACTTGCCCAAGCGCAACAACAATTAGCTCCTTCCATCCCAATTATTTTGAGTATCTCCACATTATCCGAGTTGTACACGGAGTATTTTGTAGTACACATTTCATTGTTTTGTCTTATTGTACCAATGAGCTCATCGTTGCCATTATGCACACTCACAGACTGAAACAGAAATCATATTATATTAGCAGATTCGGGGGAAATGATGTGAAACGTGATAAGCGAATGCTCAAAGCTACTAGGATTTGATTCTAAAGACTATAAACAAACCTTGCTTTGTTATATCATCTCAAAAAGAATGAAGCTTTTGAATGAGTATTTACTAGGTAAGCTAGATTCAAAATTAATTTTAAACTCAAATACAAAAATTACAAAAGCAAAAAACGGAAAACATAAGCATGCTAAAATAGTACAAAGAGGAGAGCATGTATTTTTATGCCGATCTGTATAAAACTGCATGCGCTCTTCAGTGCCAAAAATACAAGTTCAACGATATATCATTATCATTCAAAGTTATATTGAAGTATATTAGTTCAATAGTTTCAAGTGCTTTCAATTCTTGCACGAGTCTGGTTCTAGTTCATTAGTAAAAAACAGAAATTTGTATACTGAATGTTTGTGTTGTTTTTGAATTTACTAGTGTTAACCTTGCCTTATTAAATTGCATGCCTATAATCATTATGAATAGCTAGATGAAAGTGTTATATTTGTGCGAGATGTTGTAGTATTCATTATGTAAGCTTTGCATTTATTAGCTTAGCAGGATATTTAGAAATAGTAAAGTGTTAAAATTTCTTACAGCAAAACAGCCTGGTCTTCCTTTGATCTGCAATAACTTTTTCTTCTTGTTATTTGTAACCTGAAGGGAAAATGTTCTCGCTCCGCGACAAAGGCAAAAGCTTTTTAGCACACTAGAGCTCTCTGTCGCAAGAAGGATGCAGTCTCCGTGACTGTTAATGACTTGAAAAGTGTTTGTTGCATACAAGGTAGCTGGAAGTATTTAACATTGATTAACATTGTGTATTTCAACATATATTTACACATAAAAGACAGTTTAATTGATTACATACATTTAATGGATTTATTGTGATGTCGGATGAAAATATGACGTGTTCGTCGAAGGCAGTTAAAAGGATCATCGAGCCGTACTGAAATTAAAATGTTTTGTTTAAACCTGCTTAAGAATGTTTACAATTTTACATAGTCCAGTAATTTTTTTCTTCTGTAACTCACGAGACTGAAGTGTACTCGCTGAACCGATTCTTGACATCTGTCTAGTTTTTAAAATTCCCAAAAATGGCGAAGGAGGAGCTAAGAAACACATTTGGCCAACTGCTTTCACCTCTTCTTTATCTGCAAAGTGCTGCTTAAATGCTGTGAAACAAATTTTGTTTTTTTAATTTTCTCAATTTAAAAATAAGCTTTTTCTGCTTTAAACAATTTACCTCCTGTGGAAGCCTTTTTAATAATAATTCTAGGTGGTGTATACACCACTTGCGGAATAACCATTGAAGGTCCAGCCCTTGTCGTTGCACTGCTTATCCTACTCCCCTCCAATGAGTTAATATGAATTTCATTCGCTGAGTATTCCTTTATCATAGCCTGCGCCTCTTCCTCCACCCCAGACTCACCTTTCCCCTCAAAACAAACATTTTCTTTTTCAGCCATTTCTCTCGATTTCTTTGGAATGTTTGAAGTAACAATATCACAATCTATTTGTCACAGCCTTGGTGTTTCCTACTTAAATATTCAATGCTTATAAAATTTAAACATTTCATGGAAAAGCACTATATAATTGTGCAACAGATGTATCCGCTGCACTTGTTTCAGTTTAGCTTTCTCCTATATGCTCACTGCTAAACATCTAGCTCAACTTTGAATACAAAATTCCAAGTTGCAATGAAAGTCATCATGAAAACTCATGATCACTCAACAAAGTAATGAACGAGGCAAGACATATTCGGATAAGAGCAACCACACATTCTCTCTTTTGACACAATCACCAAAAAAGTTCACAAAAACCTACAAAATTTACACTTCTCGTGTATGTATCTGTGATGCTATGTGCATTTTCTAGAATGCAAGCATCTTCTATAGACATCTCCCCCGTTATGATTATTTTGTCCTCCACAGCACCTCCATTCCAAGCCTATTATTCCGCTACTCATTCAATAACCAGTCCTGTTCAGTTAGCCACTTGTTATTCTTTTAGACGTTTACCACGCCAAGTCTAAACATCAACCACTTCCAGCCAGTTTGTGTGCTTTACTTGCTGACTCAGTCAGGGTGTAAAAAAGAAAACTCACACTTGATCACTTGTAGATGCCAGAGGAAGATGTGTCAGCCAATCCACTCCCTCTCGCAGCAGCATCAAGAGCAGCGGAACAACAAAGTCGGATGGTAGTCAAGAGCTGAAGTTGATGATGGCGAAGCCAAAATAGTAAAAACGTACGACATGATGCATGCATTTCATGCATGCCACACACACATGCTAACAAAGACGGACGTCTAATGACATGCCATGAAATTGGAATGAAGTAATGATGATGGAACAAGGCGTAATATTGTTTTTGAGGTATTTTCACAAAAGAGAAAGCAACCACCATAAAAATACGGCACCAGTCATGATTCTAACTTGACGATGATGGTTTTTGAGAAGTACAATGATTACGTGGCTGTTTGTTGTTATATGTATATTGCACGCTATAGAAGGAAACGCTATAAATATTCATATGGGTTGATAAAGAAGATGAACCACTTTTCACAGAAGCTGATGGATTGAAGTGGTCGGTCACCAGAACTTTCCTTGCTGTTGTTTTAGTTGTAAAAGTGGAGAAAGTCAAAATACAGATTAAGAGGAAATATGTGTAAGATTATGGAATACATAGCTTCTATAGTATATATTAAATGTACGTCATCGTTGTCACTATAATGTATTATAGTACTACTAGTGTATTTATGACATGGAAATGGAAACAAGAAAGAAGTGGAAAAAAGAACCAGAATTCAATTGGCAATGCAGTCAGCCGTTGTTGTCGTGTGGTTTTTGGCATGACATGTCGTGCATGCCTTGAAAACGGTAGTTAATAGCAAAAAATTGTATAGTAATGGTTGACTGTGGCGGTGGCTGTATTAGTACTACATTGTACTATATAATGACCGTGATATAAGCTTAGTTTCATTTCATTTCAATTCAATTCTCAGTTCCACTTAAATAATAATCCAGGTCATAATATAACCCAAGCTTGAGCTGGAGCTGAGCTACAATGTATGCGTATCATAGTACTAACTTGAGTAAAAAGTAAAAGCTAAAAAAATTGAAGACGATTTATACATGCTGAATAGCTCATGTTTACACTTACATATAGACACACAACGGTAAAATCATTGTCGTCAATAAAAGTACATAAATATGAAATTCATTTCAGGCAAGCCAGGGTATTCTTTTCGTATAGGCTTTAGACACTACGGCAATAAACGTAACGTAACCTGTTCGGGCAGCAGTTAGCTTCAGACGTGGATGATTTCATGTAAAAAGTAATGAATACTAAAGCGTGGAACAGGAGCAATAAACACACAATTTAGTTTTCTTATGTGATGGCACGTCATATAACAGAATTTGAAGTTATACCATCACCAACACCTCCATCACAGAATGTAGGTAAGTAGATAAAACATTTATAATGAAACAACTGCAGAAAAGCGGAAAGGTCATATCATATCATATTGCTGCAAATTGTTTACTTTTTTACTAAACTACTCACTTTGGTCACACTGTGATTCGACTTATATTTATTTACCCAACAAAGCCAGCTTCAACCTAAAAACCAACCAGCGCAGCGACAAGTCAAGCGTTGTCGTTTTTGACCGCTTTCTCTGTTTGCGTTTTTTATTTAATAAAAATTGGTCAGTAGGCACGTTCATTCTATTTCTGCTTACGTTGCACCAGAAAGCAAAATTGGGGCCATGGGTATGGCAAATGACTGGCTAATGTCTTTAGAAAAATACATACATATTAACTCGTGTATTTTTTCAGCGATAAGCCCATTTCTCCTTGAATTACACACAACAATAGCACCACTAAGCGCACTGGCCTACGTCTTTTTTGTACATCTTGTAATGTAAATTTTTAGAGCAGTTTGAAATAACCATGTATAAAAATTAATAGTGGTGTAATTGCGTTTTTCCAGAAAACTGGTTTTCGTTGTTTACTAAAGTCATTTTTAATATTTTTTAAACGTATTTCTCCTTCAAGAGGCGTAGCGTAATAAAATGCCACTAGCTTAAACTCATGTCTCTAACTTTTCCTGTTTTCATTTTAGGGCTTTTACCATTTTCTCTTTTTACGGGAAATTCCTCCTGTGGAAATTATGATATTCGGAAAGATAAATTATTTATATGGTGTGTACTAATGAAGACTTGAAGGCTATACAAAAAAGAGCAAGAATTTTTTGCTATTCTGAGCTTTTGAACAAAGCTATGAAACACAACGCCTAAAGAATATATTGTTTGCAAAAGATATGAGGAAAATCGTAAAAAGAATTTTTTACAACTACCTATTTCCTTATTTAACGAGACCTTCAAAGCTGAACCCAAAACTCGATATGTCATGTCAGTTTGAATTACGGATTACATTTTATCTACATACCTAACTTGCATATACGACATTTTGTGTCGTTAAAAGAAGGTCAATGATAAAAACTGTGTGTATCATTCGGAAAATTTTACTCTTTCCCTGATCACTCTCCCATAATGCATAATTTCGAATTGCCCTTGCTCTTCACTTTAATAACTGATGTTTCATGTCATTTGTCTGGTCTGACCCTCTCAACTTCACCGAACAAGTTTCTATATAAAAAAGTTAAGAAACAAATATTTCGAGATTATTGATAGTACAAACATAACTGATTTTCCACCGGTGATGATGAGATATGAGTCATGTAACCCGTAACCGGGTAAAACTGTTACGTATCTAAAAAAAATACATATATATACATACTATTCACTCAGAAAGCCGCGTGCATGTCTCGGTATTTATTCATGTGAAGCTTCGACATTTACGATTTTCTCTTTTCCCCGGCGTCCGGTCCGACAAAAAGAATACTCTAACATAAAACTCTCTGTCGTGCTGAAAGGCACTTGAGTGGTGGTCGGTCACACACAAAATAATGGTTCGTAGTTAGCTAAAGTGTGTATCTATATTCAAAATGGCCTTCCTTGTTTAAAAGTGACTCGTCGCTGACTTTGACAAAAATGTTTCTCTTAACGATTTATCATTTATGTATAATATATGATTGTGCTCCATGCACCAATCAATCAAACCGATCCGACGGTGAACAGTGAACAGTGGATGCATATAATGCATACTTCGGTTTCCTTCTTCAAAACCTCCATCAAAAGAAAAAAAGTAAACTTGCATTACACCTTGGTACATCAAACAGCATGGCATGACATGACAGTGAGTTGAGTACTTGTTTATGACAAAGAGAAAATGTCTAAGGTCGAAGTAAACGTAAATCCCCTATTTATTGATCCTTTTTAATTTTATCATCCTTTTGTTCTCTCTTTGTTTTCTTCATGATAACTACTGTAACTGCGACATTCAATGAAATGAAGCGTTAAAAAAGGGCACTTGCTGATGGGTCTTGTTCGCTGGTTGCTTTTGTTTTTTGTTGTAACATCATCACTAAAAGCGGATATAAACCATTTTATCTCTCACTCAACTTACTATCATACAATAATGCTCTAAAAACGGACGGATGTACTTGAAACAATATTGCATCACCCACCATTACTCCATCAAATGTTACGTTAAGTAAATCCATGGGTTTTTAATAGCTTAAGTGTTTGTTAAATTTCTCCGATCTTTTCAGACTGCTTATGATCGAGTGAAAGGGGCTCAGAAGCCAATGCAATGTACTATACTATCAGCTATGAGATGGTAAAGCTTTTAAGTTAATGTATTGTGTGTAGGGACTTTTCATGAAAACCGATAAAAAGATAATCTCAATTTTATGCTGAGGATGGAAGGAAAATACCTTTCAGTAACAGAACAAGTAAAAAGGGTTCAAGTATTGGTCTTATCCTGAATCAGGTAGTAAAAACGTGCTAGGATCATTCAATGTTCTTACAAAATACAAGTATGGTCATAATATAATATCATTCATTGAGCATTATCGTATGAGCGTAACGTACAAACCTATTAGACAGGCCTATAGAATAACATCTCTGAGTTCTACATGGATCATGTGAGTTTTAAAGTAATGAGGTTAGAATGAACAAACAAAAAGTTTTTGGGCACACTGCGTATTGCCGAATAAATTGTCTCTGTACTAAGTAAGTGTAAATGTAAGTTAAGTGAAACTGAAAATATGTAGGAGTACCTCCATATTTAAACGTCTTTTAAGGGGACAAAAATTAAATTTATGTTTTAATGATTTTCCTTCTTTTAATGCGATTGTCAGTTTGACATATCGTATTTCTGCAAACGAATAAATTCTGCAAGCTATTACATTATAAATACGGCATTCACAGATTGAATATTATGGACTTTGGGACTTGGGTGGAGGGGTAAAGAATTTGTTGTTGTTTTTGAATTTATGAGATACCATACGCAAATGTCACTCAAATTAACAAAACACTCATTTACAATACAAATGAGTACAAAACAAGATGACCAGGGTTTCGCTGCCTAAAATCGTCGATTTTTAAAAAACTACCAAATTTTTGAAGTTTGCAGTATTACAAACATACATACATTGTCTTTCTCAAGCTCGCCTAGCCTGTATTCATAAGTCGAAGGCAAATGACTCCCTTTTGTGAACTCCAATAATTGTAAGCAAATTACAACTATGTTGCTTATATGTAAGATCATTTTTTAAACAAAAATGGTAGTTATGATAAAATCATCATGTATTAAGAGTGGAGTGGAAATCAAATGCTCCAATTACAGAGAAAACTAAATTAAGGGTTTTCTATGTACTATTTTATTTGTCAACATTGTTATTTGAGGAAAGATAAAATCTTTTAAACAATATAAACGTATGTATATCATCAGTTTAGTATTTTAAGTATAGAATACAAGAAAGAAAATGGGTATTTTGCTTCGATGAATTTTTAATTAGACAATTCATATAATTGGAATCTGGTGAAAAAAGATTTGTATGCTTGAAATCACTATTTTTATCAATATGATTTCAAAAACACTTTATAACTTACAGTTATTGAAATTGAAAATTAGTTTAAATTCTAGCAAACTCAAGAATGCCCATTACACATGTCGATGTCCTTTGACTTTGACGCATTTAAAATATAATTTTTGCGTATTTTAGAAGTAAAACAAAAGCAGTATACACATTACATATATTTTATACATGTCGATAAATTTTCTTGAACGTTAATTGATTAATAAATTGCAACTACTTGTTCAAATCTAACATTTTGTTTGCCGATAATCACTTAAAATACAAGGTTGGGCGTTCTTAAAAACTGGGAAAGGGATATTAATGTGCTAATTGTATAATTTGTCTAATTAGCTCGCTTTCATTATACTTATATTATGAAAATACCACATATTTTAATCTTCAATATTTTGATATGGTACAATGTTCACAATATAATGATTAAGGAACAACATTGTAAAAACGGTACTTATATTTTGTCAGCTACTGCGTTGCATCTAATCTACTGTCATGGCTTAAAAAAGCAGGTAGCACTAATACGTATTTGTTGTGAACTTCTATCTAATCACTGATGAAAGTAAACCGTTGTTTATTGAATATATTAACTAAATTAAAAAGTAATGAAAATGAACGTATTAAAAATCAACATCTCATTTTTTCTCTCCTTCATAAATGTCTATTCTAGCACCTGATACTTAATAATTTAAAAAATATAACACTAAAAATATTCAGTCTTCTCCTTTATTGCTTGTCTTATTCGGCGAGTCTGGTGGCTTGGTTTCCTCTGATTCTGCTGCAATGTCATTGTTTTTGTCTTCTGATTCATCTTTACCATCCGCATCCGGGGCAGATGGGGTTTCATCAGGCTTTTCATCTGTATTACTTTCAGCATTATCATTTTCAGCCTCTTCTGGTGCACTTGCAGGTTCTTCAGGTTCAGCCTCTTGTTGGGGTTCGTCTGCGGCTACCGGTTCATCCTCAGCCTCTATTACATTAGCTTGCTCATCATCACCAGCAGCATCAGCATTTTCACCAGCGTCAGTTGGCTCTTCTTGAGTATCTCCCGGATTTTCCGTGTCATTTTCTGGAGCTGTTTCCTCCTCATTGATGGCTTCTTCTGCGGGCTCTTCAGCAACCACCTCAGTTGGTGGCTCGTCCTCCACTTCTGGTGGAGGAGGCGAAGAAACCGGCTCTTCAGGTTGATCTGATAGTGCATCCACAATAACTGACTCTTCTGTTACTGCTTCAGTTGGAGACTCTTGCCTAACCTCAGGTTCTGGCTCTGGTACACTTGGCTCTGGAATGTCTGAAATAATCACTGGTGTGGGTTCATTTGTAATTGGAAGAGGTGGCATGGGCATTGGAACAACTTTTCTCATTGATGTATTGCTGTTTTCTCTACTACTTCTTTTCTCCGCCCACATCTTCTCGTCGTCTTTTGGAAGAGCAAGTTCAGCATCTATTTAATTTAGTAACAACAAATGTAATTTTTTGAGTGCAAATTTTGTAATACATGTATCGCAATAGATTGCTATAACCCAAATATTTTTTCATTCATCATTTACCTCGTCTATCCTTTTTCTCGTAGTGGTACTCAACGCACATTACAAAGACCAGAATAAGGAAGAACACAAAGAAAACTAGCAGCCACAACATAGATGCCACTATGAGAGTTCCCGTTAGACCCGATAACTGCCATTTGAAGAGCTGCAACATGCACATTGTTGAGTACATACATATATAACAAAGAGAAAGCATGCAAAGTATTTTATATTAACATTTTAAATGTAAAATTGGAAACTTTATATATGTATTTTGTAATTTGTATAATGCCCTTACGTTTTTGACAGCTCTGGTCAGCACAGTCTCCATATCCATGTCGGCTGCGTTTGTTGTTGAACTTTCACTCATTTTGAAAACTTGGTTTACTACTTGTAAACTATATAATTATTTTGTTCACTAATTAGCGAATTTACGTATATACATTATAAAAATTCAGTACACTATATTTCTTATAAATTCACTTCACATCACAACAAGTCAATTCGAGTAAATTTCTTAATTTCAACTAAACAGTAAGAATTATCGCTGTTCAATGGAAGTTTTATGTTTCTGATTTCTTTAAAAAAGAAGCACATTTTGCTCTATATTTAGAACTCAAATAGACTGACGTGGGAAAGTATGACATTACGGAGCACATGTAGTTTCAAGATTTGTTTGTTGGTTTGGTAGCTTGTTGTAGGAAGACAACTACTTTCTTTTCTATTTAGTCTCACAACGAGTCCTCGTCGTATCGTAAACTCTCGCACAATAGAAAAAGATAAAACAGGAAATGAGAAGTGCGGAAGTAGGTTGTGAACTCTTCTATTATTTACTCATGACTGCAATTGCACCAATACACATAATAATAAATTCCTTATCAGGCACTCAACAAATCAACATTTTCCATGTCCTCCTGAGCCTTTATCGGGAAAACGAAGAATAAGAAAATTGGTGTCTCAAAAAATGGTATGAAAAAACCCATAAGGAAGCATTAATCGATTTTTTATCCAACGGAAAAACATATATAACAAGAAAAGTATTGCACCAGCCAGTGACCAGAGAAAAGTGTGGAGGTATACTGTTTGTTGTAGTATTATCCAGGAAATTGGGTGAAGTTTGTT
This sequence comes from Entomobrya multifasciata, assembly GCA_034693345.1. Lineage (NCBI taxonomy): Eukaryota > Metazoa > Arthropoda > Collembola > Entomobryomorpha > Entomobryidae > Entomobrya > Entomobrya multifasciata. The sequence goes on along the minus strand of JAQFXM010001710.1, from coordinate 11,276 downwards.
AATGAATTAGACTTGTACACTTTCTTTTGATTGTGCATGTATGTATATAATTTTATGTGTCTGTCAATAATATTTATATTTGTGTGCTTTTTTTCTCTCCTACGACCACCTTTGATGAGAGAAGGACTATTTTTTTTCTTTTTTACATAAAGTAGTGTGTTATGTTACTCCATTTTTTTCTGTAGCGTCACTTTCCCAAGTTCTAACAACTCTGCTGGTCATTGTCCAATTTGAGAGCATCTGACATTCCATAAATTTCCCAAGCTGTTGATGACGAGACGGACATAACGAATGAATTTACAACAACCAAATATGCTATGTATGCCTACATGGGAAAAATAAACGTCATAAAAATATGTGTAGTAGGTAGTTTGAGTTTGAGTCTCTTTCATATGTATACATTTAGACATTTTTGACGAGGATGACGGAGGTAAAGTTTTGAAGTTTGTTTTTCTAGTGTTTGCTTGCTTGTATCGAAATATCAAAGCGACATGGGAAACATTAAAAAAGCTTTATTCATTTCAATTGGTTTGGAACTGCAAACTTTGCTTTCACATTTTGCTATACAAAAATACATGCATGATTACAGTAGAGTTTTGGCTGGGGAGTGAGTGACCACTGGACATTTTCTGTTGCATTGCATAGTTTTTTATTGCCACGGGGTTTGTATGGTGTGTCGTGTGTCCTTAAGCTGGATTGCGTGCTAAATGAACAAGCAAAACATAGGCACCTACCACATTGTATAATAATCGTTTTAACTCCTCATTTTTGCAGTATTCTAGCTTGCTTTGAGTGAGTTGAACAAAGGAACTGAGAAAGCTACTCTAAATTATAATGTAGGAATTGATATTCAAGTATGAAGTCAGTAAAAGTGTGCCGGCTTATTGCATGTAATGATGTTTTATAATGGTTTTCTTGAATCCGGGTATATGTGCGATGAATATTTAAGATATAATATGATTTAACGCTTGAAACATTTCTAGTCATAATTACAGGAATCAGCTTGGTACTTGGTGGTTGGAAAAAGTTTTCTGTAGTTTTGTCCACTTGATGATGGAAAACTATTTTTTGACATGCAATCATGGATTATAATATCGACCAAGGCTCCCACAAGTACTGGCCTTGCATTTTTAGAAAACGTGGCAATTTTGGCAAATATGTCAGTGATAATGTATGTATGTATGTACGAGTATTTTGCACTTTGTCCTAAAATATAAGTTACAAAATAAATGGTAAAAACTAGCTACAACTACAAATAGCAATGAAGAATGGTGTATATTAGTTTCACAGCGGGTAACGTTTGTAAATACATCATACATTAAGCACTACGCATATAATAATAGTAAAAATCATAAAGCATTTTTATGCATGGACATGTGAATAACTGCTACGAATTCAACATTCGTTTCCATTTCTCTGGTTTCCTGTTTAATCGATATGTGTAAATACATACATAGCCTTAAAATATGATGGCTCATTGTATACATCTTGTCCAAAAATATAACGATCGCAATCTCTAGACTGGACTTCCGTACGTACAAATTATAGCGCCTAATCGAATCGAGAGCTAAAGTATGCTAGATGGTTCTTACGAAAAAAACGTTTGTAATCACAGCTAATATTCTATCTTGAAACAAAGCTTACGATATTTTAGAACCCCCCACGACAATCCAGTCTGCAAGCTCCAAAAGCAATTGAAATAGAAACAAAGCTGGGAATATTAATCTTAATCAGTTAGTAAAAAATGAGGTGGCGGATGTGTCAATTAAAACTTCAATATCTACCATAATTTGTCTTCCGGTTCATTCACTTGTTCTGTTCATCACATGGTAAAAATCTAGCGAACGAATTTCAGCTAAACATGCATCGCAGACAAATACGATCGCATTGTCATGAAAAGTTGTTACTGTCTTGCTTGTCATTAAGTCTGCCTGCGTCTGAGAGAGAAATACAATGAAGTCTACCAAATGTAGACATTACTATACCATTGCATTTGATGAAATTTACAGTTAGCAAAGCACCATTACACAAGTACACGATGTAAACGTGTGTCCACCAAAGCAATATTTTGTCACGCACACATGATGATGACACACTTGCATGAATCAGGAAAGTCAGGATATACAGTGAGATCTTCATTCCCTAAAACTGGGCCATTCAATAGATTCCACTACTATTGTTCTTACATTAAATCATTTGAGTATTATGCATGAAGTTTATTTGACCATTAGATATATCGATTGCCTCGATTGACTGGCAGATGCAGATAAATACAAGTTAATTGCTTGATAATTAGATGCCGTCGATGCATCCATATGTCATCAGAAATAGAAGGCGTTGCAGTAGGGATGCATTAAAAACCTGTTAATCCTCACATTGATACTAAATACACTAAGTTTTCATGAAGCCCCTACCAAATTTTTTCCAAAACATCAGCATGCTATTTTTATAATGAATTATGGATGTCGCGACGAGTTTACTCTATTCGTAAATTTCCTATGTTGACACTTCAGTCACTGGACATGCATGTGTCTTTATCGTATGCATTTTCCAAAGCTAGACTGTTAATATGACTATGACTAGTTTTTGTTGCAGTCTTTTTTCGTTTCTTTATTAAATATAGATTAAAATTTCTATTAAATTATAAAAATATTTATTTTCAATGTTCCTTGATAAAAATTGCTATTGAGAGAAAGATACTGAATTGAAGTCGCTTCTAGTTATTCGTGTGATGGTGAAAGAGACAAGCCTAATTTAGTTGAAGTTCTTGTTACATCAGTTTGTTCTATTTTCAATATGAATCTGAAATTCTATACTTCCCACGCGAGTGTCGCAAACACAATCTTAATTTTTCTCAGTGTCACAAGTCATGTTAGTTCATTAATGAACAAGCCTCGGAAGCTCTATTCTGGATATAAACTTCTCCGTGTTGACAATATAACTTCAGAATATGAAGATGTCTTGATACAGACCTTGGAACATCGTGACACAGTTCAGTTATGGCGGCTCCCTAAAATTAATGACACTGTTGAAATATTAGTGGGTCAAAGTCGTTTAGATGATGTGATGGAATTCCTCCGGGAAATTGAAGTAGAAGCCAAAGTAATTCAACAAGACATTTCAGTACTTTTAAACGAGGAAAGAGAAAACTATTTAGCCCAACAAGGAAGACCCTTATCATGGACCGCATATCATGATTACCAAGATATCATTTCATACTTTATGACTAAAACCCTTGCTTCCTCAAATGGTACTTTTCTAAGTGCAGAAATAATTGGCAAATCCGAGTTGGGTAGAGACATTTACTTATTCAAAGTCTCAAAGAATGCACCAAAAGACTATTACCCAGTCATCGCTGGAGGAGCCGGAGGCGGCGGCTCTGAAGTTTTAGCACAAAATTTCAAGCCAGCAATTTGGATTGACGCCGGCTTAAATGGCAGGGATTGGTTGGCGATAGCTTCATCAACATCTATTTTGGACAAACTCATTTCTGGTGACTACAACCCTATTTTGGATGACTACGATGTTTACATTGTCCCATTAATCAATCCTGATGGCTACCATTACACAAGAACCACTGACAGGTTTTGGACAAAGAATATGGGGGTTCGAGCTAATGGTAGGGGATGTGAGGGCGTGAATCTAGATCGCAACATGGCCTTACTGTATCGGGGCGAGCTTATGGAAATTTATAGCAGAGGAACTGGTGTCGCCCATAATCCCTGTTCAGACTATTATGGTGGATCTTACGCTCATATTGAACCTGAAGTTACTGCCCTCTCCAGAGCCATTTGGGCTAGACGAGAGCACATCAAGTTGTACATAAGTCTTCAGTCATATTCCCAAATATGGTTAATTCCAAGAGAACCGGCTTCTCGAAATAACGATTTTGATAAGCTTACAAAATTAGCAGAAGTTGGTAATGAAGCTTTGGCAAAGGTGGCAGGGACCAAGTACAACATTTCCAGTTGGGAATACTCTCAAACAGAAGCTCCAGGGAAATGTATTGATTGGATGAAGCAAATTGCTGGAATTAAGTATTCTTATGGGTTAAAAGTTCGAGATGACGGTACATCCAGGGGATATCTTATCCCAGCAACTGAGATTCAGCCTGTTGGAGAAGAGATTCTTGCTGCCCTCTCGGCGATGGCGAGGGAAATATCAACAAATCAATAGTTTCAATTCAAAAGATTTTATGTATATTTAACAAAAATTTATTTATTTTTTAACTTAACTTATTTGGTAACAATAAAGAAATATATAGTACATAGTTCTTTAAAAAATTTATTCATTACAAACCATTTCTTGAGAATGCAGAAAATAAGAGCAACCTTGAATGAAACCGATTACTTTTCCCTGACACATAAAACATTCAATGATTACAGGTTGCAATTATTAATCAAGGGTTGTAGTACAACATGTTGGGTGACCCTGATTTTAACAACAGACAACACTCAAATTAACTTTCTCTCGATTCATTCTCGGCAAAAGCATAAATTCATTTCTCTGTAACAAAACTGGGTTATGTGGGCCACAAATATTTTTCAATACACGTGTACAAATTATCGCATAATTTAACCTTGATTTGATTATATTTACTAAACAATACGTACGTACAAATTATAAAGTCTACTTGTTTATTATTAAAATCTCGTTACTTTTACGAATTATGTATTGCCTATTTTATACGGGGAGTAGTTGATTCTAGCAAAATTTCCACATCGTCAAATTCAGTGAAAGCTGTATAATGGTTTGGTGTGGACTCACTACTGTTGCCGTAATGATCATTGATATATGAACTAACTTTAGAGGTTACAATAATTGAAAGAATGATTACAAAAAGGAGAACAATCAAAGTGACCATACCCAGGCCAACTGTGAATAATAGAAAATCTGACTTTGCCTCCCTCTCTCCACATTCAAAGTAGTCCAGATCCTGATACAAATGGAAACGAAAAAATGTATATTAACTATTTTATGTTTAAGAAACATGTTCTCGAACAAAATATATACATAAATATTTAATCACCATTGTCAGTGCAGTTGATAGAATTAACGCTTTGCTGACCATGGACAAGTCTAGGGGAAAGTTGATACGGTAGACTGGATGTTTTGCTTCAACATTGCTGTTGTCTTTTGGGTCGTATCCTTCGCAATCTTTGTGAATTTTCCCGTAGCACTCTCTATTGTCGGGTGTGCAAATGTCGAACTCAGTGTTTTTGTAGAAAAAGCAACGGTTTCCATTCACTTTTATTGCAACTTTACCATTTGCACCTCGAACATTGTAGTCTGGACCTGTGTATACATTTTATCAAGGAATTCAATGCAAGCGTGTGAGTTGTTTTAATAACATGTTTTGGAAAGATATATTTTCGATTGCCAAATTAATATTTTGTTTAGAATTATTAGTAACACAATTATTTTGTCTTTGTTTAAATACCTTTCCAAGCGGTACCAGGATCTATTCGAATGATTTTGCCAATGCCATTGTACTGAAAAAATTTCTGTCGTGAGGACACTATTACCTAAATGACCATTTTAAAACACATGCATACATAAGTACTTATAACTTGCAAGGTAGTTAAACTGTTTCATTTGTTCGTATTTTTGGATGGACTTACTGAATCGGATCCAGGCTTGCTAGTGAGTGTTAAAATCTCGTTTCCAGATCTCATATCAAAAATACATAATTTCAATGCGGTTTTCTTAAGGGACTGGTTACTCTCTGAAGACGCTGATATCTGGTCAAACTTTTGCATAACTTTAAAAATAGGTTGACCGGATGGGCTCGTGATTTCGTAACAATTAGGGTTGTTGTGATTGCCTATATGGAAGAAAAATATTTATTACGCGATCTATACTTTCAATATCCAAAATCAAATCATCCGTGTATTCATAGCATTACAAACCTTTGTCATTGTGTTTCATTGTTCTCTGGATCCAAAGCTCGTCATAATAGTTGAATGTTTCCAGTTCTAAGTAAATTATATTATGACTACTTTCAAATATTATCATTTAAAAGAGTTTTATGGTGAATATTATTATTAACTTACCTTTAATTTTATCGTAATCTGGTGAATGGATATTTTCAGTTTGGTATCGAGTTGAAATGTCTGGAATAGATAAAACAATGTATTTAGCCACATGGAAATTTTTACTTTCAAAAATAATATGCACGTTTACCTGCTCCCACTACACGGACGGGGGACGATGAAGGCGAAGACGTTGCAGGATGAACTGTAGAGATAGAAGTTCTTTTGCTTTCTCTCCATTTTAAAATGGTATCAATCCACTTTGTTGCCGTTTCCCCCATTATTCCTTCACAATATTTTCTTAGCAAATTTGAAGAACCTGACTCTAAAGCTTCATCCTCCTAACTGAGTAGCTACAAATAATCACGAATGTTTTCCAAAAAAAAATAATCTAGCTCACTTGATATTTAATATGGAGATTTTTTAGGTGAAGTGTGACGTATAAACAACAACACGACCTTCTATGACCAGTTCCCAACCACTTCTGGGAAATATTACATGCTTACAACAAGAGAGCTAATAAAATTACGATCTGTGCGTGGTAATAATAAAAATAACATTAACATAGATCCCACTGACCAATAAATCAACACAGACCTTAATTACCGAAGAAAGGGAGAAAGTGACAGCCTATCTTTTTCAAGTGTTAGTGCAGATGTCAATCTTCATACAAGCTCATATTTCGTATGTAGCACTGCACGGGTAGTTTACCCATTTTTGTTGGTGCCTCGAGACCTGGTGGCTGGTGAAAGGAAAGTGCTTGTTGACCTAAAATGCTTTGACTCTTATGTTACCACGCTATTGTAGTGGTCGTAAACAATACCATTTTCACCAATTTCATTTTCTCTTGAACGCATATATGACGGCTTTTGAAACTTGATATGACTATATGACAAAGATTCAATCATATAAACAACAGGTAAGCAGCATATAAGCTTTATGAGTCTGGTAATAAGCACACAAAAACCTGAAAGACATAAATTAGTAAACCATGCGAGCAAATACTTTCCCTTTCGTGTACAATTCTGTTGGTTTCTTTTTAACACGTGGGAATATATGCTGTGGTTTATTTGTGTACATGTTCATACATATATTTACCTTCCAACCAGCATTGTTGAACGTTACACACAATGAAAAGTAATCAAGCATGTGAAAAATCATGCGAGCTGCTTTTGAATGGTCACTGCTCCCTGGGAGAGTAGGTGTGATTGTAGAGAAATGCGATTACAATGGCTATTTAGGTCAACCAAAGAGCATATATTCCTTTCCCCACATTGTTTTTATAATAGAAAGGTATATAATATGATATGTTGCGTGTGGCTCTGCATAAATAATTTTGAGTGGCTGTAACGAATTGATGAAAGTTGATGGCGTAGGTGTAAGTTAATCCATTATCAAGATTCCATAAAATGTTGAAAATTCTCGATTCCATGCTCTATTCTCCTGTGAAAGGGCATGTATTACTACATCTGCAAATACTTTGGCTTCATTGTTTCTTTGATAGTCTGTCTAGAGAGAGTAGAGTATGTTAAATAAAAATAGGCAATTTGTAATGCGTGGCCAATGTCAATACACAATAAAACGAGAAACCTTCGAGTTCGAGACAAATGTAACAGTATTTAGAGCGCAAATTAAGTGACCACGCAGTTGACCTGCTAAAATAAATTTAGTTTATGACTGATGGATGCTCTAGCATAAATATTTGTGTCGATTAGATTAAGAGTAGATTCAGTGGGTTTTATTATTTGCCCTGATTCCAATACATTTCAAGTTAGCAGCTGGTGAGGAGATTTGACTAACGATAAGTAACAAACTTATCAATGCTTGAAAAGTCTTAACTTGATTCGTGGTAAAAGTTTGTGCTAGAGATGCTTTTACGATTTTTTGCGTCCTGCGAGACTTACATTTTTCTGTGCTGTGGAAAATATATTTATAATTTTTTACTTATGTGGGCTAACTATTGTGGGGCTGCTTTCATGCACCTGATAAAATGTTATTGACATTTCCATTTCATTCAAAATTGAATATTACAAAAATTATTTTATTGCGATTAGAAAATTGTGTAGTAGTACGAGTACAATGAAACGTCACTAATGTACAATTTTTTGTACATTAGTGACGTCTCCAATGAAATTCAATAATTTATACAGAATATGTTGGAAGATAGATTTTTTCAACCTGAAGCCAAACTACACAGAGGAAAGCTGACACAAAGTTGTTGGCGGTTACACAAAGTGTGTGACGTAGCACGGCGAACATATGTTTCTTGTTTACAAAGCAATTCAATGCACATGTAGGCAATTTGCATGCAAACAAAAAACAAATTAGTCAAGACTTTTGCATAAAAAATTACGTTTAATTTTTACACTTTGAATCTGCATAGTTGTAAATTAATTACTGGCTGAGTAATCGGCAACAGACTAGAAGATAGAAAAAGCTTGGAAAGGAAAGCATTCGAAGATTAAGTGCCTCAAGGTAAAATATTAAATTTTATAAAGTTTTAAAACATTTCTAAACCTTATAGTTAAAAGAGCAAGTGTGTGAGTATATCGTTCAAGTTATGTTATTTTTTAAATTGTTAGTCAGTCCAAGAGCCCAAGACCACTGCGGGATCATCCGAGAAGAAAAAGGAGGCGATGGTGGAAAGGCCAAGAAAAAAAGGAGGGGCGGTGGTGCAACGATCAAGAAGAAAAGGGGAGTAGTAGTGAAAACGCCAAGAAGATAAAGGAAGGTAAAATTAATCTTATTCCTTATACTATTTTATTACCAATTCATCGAAAATTTTAATTGACATTATATTATTTTGTTTTTGCATTTAAGGTGAACATAATTTAGGACAGCAGTCATGCCATCTCTTTGTGCTGTAGCTCAATGTAGCAATACCTCCAATGATAAGGCTAGGCAGCCCGATCTCATTCATCACCGATTTCCAACGAGAAATCCAACGCTTACGAAGATATGGATCCACTTCTGCAGACGTCAAGACGCCGTAAATGTTCACAACGCCCGGATATGCTGCAATCATTTCCAGCTTTCGGACTATGAACGTGATATGGAACATGAGCTACTCGGACTACCACTTAGGTAAAAGCTGAAACCAGATGCAGTTCCATGTATTTTTAGTCCAACACTTTCCACATTAGACACATTACTCCTCCCAGTGGCTTTAACTCGGAATTTGATGGAGATGTTAATGTTATGAGTGCCCAGTTACTCCAAAAGAATAAGTTATTACTGCCACCATCAACAACATTTCAATCTAGCAACGATGAAGGGAGATCTGCCGAAAACTCAAATGACGAGGTTCCAAAAATTCGTCAGCACTGTAATGATGATGTACTTCACTATTTAGCTGGCTACATTGCTTGGAAAAACAAAAGAAACGGAGGGAAAGTTTATGGAGAACCAACAGCACGGCCATTTAAATTACACTATATGCCTTGGATTTCTTGGATGACACGTGGGGGACTGCTCACTCCCTGCGATGAATTATATGAATGGGTTAAAATCTGCGATTCATGCTTCATGAAAATGGAAAATCAATTTTCTCAGAATGTTTTGAGAAAAATAAATCAATTACATCCTGATATCCCAAATGATGTTATAAAATGTTTTTAACTGTTCGCATTAGTATCCGCAAAAAGCACTTAAATGTTATTTGTAGGCGCCCACGCGGACGAACCGTATATTCCAAAAAAACGAAGCAATTCTCAAAATCAATTAAAAATAAAATCTTGTAAAAAGTAATTCGATTGTTTATAGTGATGGATATGTGTTGAATAAAATTGTTCATTATTGGTTAGTTGTAAATTAGCAGTAAAAACTGATGATTTTAATGAGTTAAATTGGAAGAGGGCAATGGGAAGCGAAAGTGGACGGGTATTTGTTGACGGGAAGATCTAGAGGGTGATGTGGTGGAGGATGGTGGGATCATGAAAAAGAATAATCCAATAATTTCATTAAAAAATATCATAAACTTAATTAAGATTGCTGATTTTTCTTGTGCCAAGAATCAGCAAGATGCATATAAATCTGTGCTTTGTTCATCTATTGCAAGGGTGTGTGATATATGAATACTACACATCATAGAAATTCATGATCTCCAAGTGACGTAGACTGCTTGTCGCCTTTGCCGGGCTTTTTAAAATTTCATCTTGACTCTACCTTACTTATTCTACATATCCTTGGATTTTTTGAGATTTGGGAAGCTACGGAATTTTAATATACATATCTAGAATAGATTGAGCTTAAATATAAAAATTATCAAACTAGCAAAATAAAGTAGGTTCATCGGTGTTTTTTCAGATACAACGTTTGTTGCCTCAGAAAGATTGTACAGTTGAGTAGGTAAAGTTTTTATCAATTGATTTATAATTTCTGTCTATTCAACGCTGTCTACCTACAGTATAGTACTTACAACCGTACAACGTACAAGTAATAGGCTTATAATTTTGACAGCAGATAGACATAGACTCTCGACTCTCACGTACGTCGTACATGTAGATGGTAGAAGGCAAGCAAAGCTGAGACGGTGAGGCAATGAAAATTGTAAAGAAATTGTAGGTGGAAGCTTTTTAGTAAGTACAAATCCCTGACAGAATGCATCACTAAAGCACATGTTTGTGACTCACAAACGCAAACGCTGAATCCCATGCGTCAAAAGTACATGCTTTTTGGCTATAACATTTTTTTGTTAGTTTGTTCAACACGAACACATAAACATTCTGAAGTTAAGTTGCATACAATAATACTCCAATCAAAGTTATAAATAAAAGGCGATACTTCATATAAAAAATAGAATCAAACTCATTCATCAATATAAAATGCTTTTTTTTGTAAAGTTGATAGCAATACTAGCAATAGAGCAATACCAATGCAATAAATGTAAAGTAGCTTTGTCTTTGTCTAGTTAGTACATTTATGTATAGTGGATGGATAATATTGATAATACTTACAGTGTGTACTGATTGGCAATTGGTTAAATTATGTGTTCTTATACGTATGTATGTAATAAAGGTGTTTTGATGCAATGATTAGTATATACATAGGTACTAGTATGTGGCATGTGGATAACTACCAATCTTCAGGTAGAACAAATGTGTCATTAATTGACTGTAGCTAACGAATACGGATAGTCACTCTAATATTCTCATGGACGAAGGAAACGACCAGAGGTCCCCAAAGGGGGTGACCGGGGTGTCCGGACGGTTTTTTCAAAACGGTCAGTCAGACGGTTTTGGGAGG
>JAQFXM010001709.1:0-29695 GCA_034693345.1 Entomobrya multifasciata | reverse complement strand
TATCACCTACCTGTAAGAACAGAAAGGCTTCTTCTACGTAATAAGGCTTTTCTACGACATTGCCCGAGTTTCCCTACTAGAATGAATGAATGAAACTTTGCCAATAAACCTGATTTTCGGGATTGCTCGGAGAAAGTTGCCTTGAAAGTGAAATTCAGCAGCAGCATTAGGAAAACAACTTTCGCTGCTGCAGAAATGCACTATTGGAGTACTAATATTTGATCAAAGATGGTTTTGTACATTTGCACGTCATGGGCTTTACGCTGTAATATTAGTATATGTTCATAATAAATACAGAAGTAAATTTTACATCACGTAGAATAACTTGTGTTTTTCCTAGTTTCATGATAGTAATTAGCCAAAGAAGTTCTTTATGTCAAAATTACACATTAAGAGCTTCACAAGTGCTTTAAAAACATACACCAGATAATAAAAAGAGTAGGAATTATATGGTGCTGTCAAAAGGGTTTATATGTCATATAGTTAATTATGCTAATAACATTATGGTCTAAACACGTACGTAAAGTAAAGTAACGTATCAATTGTACCTATCACATATGCATAAGATTGAAATTTATTTACAACCTTGGAATAACTAATTAAAAACACAAAAATTGAGCTCCTCAAAAGAACACTCATTATTACTAAATCCTACATACTTCAAGCTACTCTACGAATTGTGTGTGATGTTGCATAATGTTATGTTATAAGTATTAGTGTAGCAGTTTGCTATCAACAGCTTTTTTGTGGTTTAACTTCCTTTCATACGCATAATAAGTACATAACATGCGGTAAAAGATTATTTCAAGTATGCAATATACATCTAAGTTTTTAACTACTTTGATTCTTATATACTTCATTTCATTTCACTTTTAACATTTGGACAGCGAATAAATTTAGCAGGACAATATGGTTTCAGAATGCTTGTTTTCCATTAATTGAGCTGCGAGAAATTCGTAATCGTAACCGTAAAAACTTATCAAGGTCCCTGGAACACGAATTGTGTTTTGTATTTTGACTAATTCGATCATCAATTGCCTTGTGAGCTCTTCGACAGTGGGTTCCTAAATCAAACCATAATGGAATGTTAATTAACAATGGGCAACTGTAACCAGCCAAAAATCCCATATTTTTTAATTATTTATTTTTAATGTTCATAGCCAACCGTGAGCGAACATGGACTTCTAATTAATTTTAACGTATAGTTTAGTACTAAACCTTATAAGATGAAAACTTATTATGATATTGCAAGTCTGCGACTATTATGGTGTCTGTGAGTCTGAGTATGCCAGCCTGGGGAGTATTACGCGCGTGCTTACAAGAAAAATATCGTGACATCATCATGACTATGACAAGAATCAAGCTGATATGCGACTTCTGACTGCAGAATTTCAAGACGAGTAGCGAATGTATTTTAGAAACCACCCCTAAAATTATATGTATTTAGTATCTAAATTACAAACTTGAGTTAATCATGTTTGCATGTTGGTGACTCATTTTTTCAAAACTACGTCGTTTTAAACAGCTATTCCTGGAATGTAGACGATGCGATATAGTAATTTATCTAAAAAGTATATTCCAGGATTTTTGATTGAATATATGCATTTTTCATTCGCCATTTTGAAATCATATGCTTATTGCCTATCTTGCCTCAAACTACTTTTCAGTTTTCAACCTTGGCGATTAACAAAATTATTATAACAATAATTCAAACAGATTCTCAGTACAAACTGAAAAACGTCCGAATTGCTGTTTCTAAAATTTTGCATTGGTCCTTACAGAGTTCGTAAAATTATCAAAACTATGAAGTAAAAACAAATGTTAAGCCGATTGTATTCAATCAGTTTACCCACAAGTTACAATGCGGATGACGATTGTTTCTGTTTTTTTCAGTGTCAATTAACTCAAAAACGTGTCAAACTATGCATACGTCACTATTTGTCAAATTATACCTCTGGAATTAGGATTCATATGCTATTTTGTATTTTCATACATTATGACTTGACATCCTGTATAATTTACCCCATCAGTACCCGTTCCGTGCGTCAAAGATTTTATGTCGCAGAAAAAATAACTTGGCCACGTGCAATTTTGTTCTTGTTGGAATGTTGGAAAAATGTCATTGCCATCCTAAATGAATACAAAATCCTGAAGTGCAAAATATGAATTTTACCGAAGGCCACTTATCTCCGCTAAACTGTAAGCAGAATAGTTGCTCTTAAAAACTTACCGAATACAAGATAATGATGTCCTAGTTGAAGCAATTTAATTTACTAGTACTCGTCACCGTTTTGCTATGAATTCATTGCGTCGCGTGGCTTTGAACTAACATTTTAAAATTACATGTTTTCACTTGGTAACTCATAATTTAAATTATCTGTACCTTGTTTGCTGACGATGACGACTTCCTTTTACTTTCTTTGGCCATTTTAAGTTTTTGTTAGTTATATTACCTTGATTCTTCTAGAAAACACGAACAATTTTCAGTGGTATTGAACTCATTTCTAGCGATAATAATCTGTTATCTGATCTAATTCTGTTACGAATCCAAACTAAAATTTATTTAACTGCATTTCATGTGCTTGTCATCCATTTCAATCGAAATTGAAGGCAAAAATATTACAATTTCCCTGAACTCTTACTTTATGAACTAATGCGTGCACAATCATCTTATCTTACCTATTAAGCATTCTGTATTACTGCTACTTAAACGAATAAAAATAGGAGCATCTCTGAAAGTTCATATCAATAACTTTTCAAAATGGGGTCCAAATTCAATATTCAAACATCCATTTACAAAAAAAACGAACGAAACAATACATTTCAAATTATATACCTACCTATGAGATTTTAAAAGTGCACAATAATTAACCCGATTCATGACCATTTTGACAGTAATTTTTGTAACATTGATACTTTAAGATTGATAATGTTATTAGTGTTAGTAGAATGGGTTTTTCATAAAATGTTCGAGATTGGATTAATAACAGTTTACTTGATACAAATATTATTGTATTGGCTTACCCGAATCCTATGCCATTGCCACAAATTTGACTAAAAAGGTAAATCGTGATTCATGTTTCATCATTTTGAGTTTGATTATAGATGCCAATGCAGCACTGCAGTTTCATAGTTTCAAAAAAATCATGAACGTGTGATGGCCAATCTTGAAGTATGCATGGCATGTAGGTAACTAGCAAAATGATTCATAGTAAACATTAAACATAAACTAAAAGCGATAGCTTAATGGACAGATTAAAAATTTGAAATCAATCTTAACTTAAAATCGAACTCCGATGTTACTTTTTGATTTTTTAAATATTCCATTATCATTTTTAGTAAGTTCCAAATTAAATTAAGCGAATGAATTAGTGCAGAAACTAATTTTTTGTCATTTCTTAAATAGTACTAATACATTTAATTAAGTTGCATAACTAGCAAACTTTAGTCAGTGTAATTTTGGACTGCAAAGATATCATCACACATCATCATAAAATTTTTAAAAGGTACTTTTACGAGATATATTTTCACCGTCACGTTTCACACATTTTTATTGTTATAAGTTATGTTATGTTATGATTTAGGTATATCATTTTACAAGAGTACAGGTACAGACACTATAATGTTTTTTTGCTGATGTGATAACGACGTCTGTGCTTATCGCGTACATTGTACTAGAGAGCACCTTAATAGCCACGCGCCTTGTTTTAGTTGTTTTTTCTTCAACTACAAATTCTACAATCTGCAGACTTACCATTGCATGAAATTGTATAATAGCCAGTTAGCCATTAAACAAGGGTCATAGTCATCATGAGAGTGACGCTATTCTGATCAAGATAGATCTGTCTTTGAATGCTTGGTTTTTGCTTCTGTCACCCTAGTCATGTTATAATCATGAATATAAAAGGGTTCACTACGTCAGTTTTTTTATTAGTTGCACTCGTGTTCTCATCAAGTTAACCTACAATCTAAAAAACTTCACTCCTGAAATTCAAAAACAACAAAATCTTTAGAAAATGAAATCGTTTTTCGTAAGTGTTACTTTTATGTCTATCTAATTTGTGGCCTGGCGTTGGCAAGTGGGAATTGTTTTGTGTAATGGTGTATTTATATTATTAAAGGTGATCTTGGCGGTGGCTGCAGTGACTGTTGCTGCTGGAGTAGATAAGGCAGATAAAGCTGATAAGAAGGACGACTTTGAAACGGCAGAGGGTAACTATTACAATGGGCTTGGTGGAGGTTATGGGGGTGCTGGATATGGTGGTCCGGGTTATGGAGGATACGGGGGAGGGTGGAATGGTGGATATGGAGGTGGATTAGGCGGTGGTTACGGTACGAAAATTGAATAATAAATTGGAAATTTAAATAGGGAACTTTACAAAAAAGGGGGGCGACTTGAGACATCAGTGATTCATAAAATACTAACAAAATATTTAATTTATATAGGCGGATATGGAGGATATGGGGGTGCAGGTGGATATGGAAGGGGATGGAATGGAGGATATGGAGGGGGGTATGGAGGAGGCTATGGTAAGAGCAAATAATTATAAGCCTTGAATATTCTTTTAATGAAATGTAGTACATGCGACAATGAATATTTTATTTTAGGAGGCTATGGAGGATATGGAGGAGGTAGAGGGTTCGGAGGATACGGTAAAGACAAATCTCTTTAATTTATCAATGCTAATGTAAAAGAAAATCTAAAGTTTTGATCTATAATATATTTAAAATTCCTTTTTTTGCAGGTGGATATGGTATGCTTTTAAAGATTTTTTCTTTCATTACATGTTGGTTTTGGTTGAAAAACTTCCAAAACAATCATTCTTTACATGAAGCACACAATTTATTGCACTTGATAAATTTATTTTCCCGTTAACTGCTGGACGCACTGGTTCATCAGGCCATGGGTTTGGCGGCCATGGTGGATTCGGTCACGGATATGGTGGAGGTCTAGGTGGTGGACGTGGTTTTGGGGGACTCGGCGGTTAGATATATTTTCTCTTTGCACTACACTCTTTACCCCATAATTCATGGCACTGTATGTGACGTAGTTATTAATGGTATGTGTTAATTTCTTGCTCTTCATTCTTTTGCAGGCGGATATGGTGGATGGGGATACAGATAAGCACCCTCAATTATCGGAAAACTGTTTAGTACATATTAGTATTATTTGGTAAAAATTGTTTAAAATTTCATCACGCAACGTCAGTACGAAACTTTTTCCATTACAAAGGTCGCCACAAAGCAATTATTTATGTTACACTATTTTCTTACACCAACAAATTGAAGGTTCTTGAAATCTAATTGCTATTTGTACTGCTAACAAGTAGTTATAATTTTGTAGTAGGATAAATTTCTCTTTTTAGTCTTTTAATGATGATAGACTGTTTTTACAATTGTCTCACGATGATATGATACGATACGATACGATATGAGCTGTTAACACGACAAGCTAATCATGGTATGATGTTATGCATGTCGCTGTCAAGTATTGCCTGTACTTCTATTTGATATCATGTTTGCTAATTTTGTTCGTGTTTCTTTTTGTTACATTTGTGAAAAAAATAAACATTATTGTGATAGGTACATTTTAACTAATTCATTTTCATTGATGTCTGCATATAAAACGTCTTGAGGATAACAAAGTTTCGAATTTACTTACGGATTAAACGTTAGAAAATTTCAATTATTGTCTTTCATTCTCAAGGATTTATGCTAAATAGTATTCATATCTACTAATTCACTGCATCTTCCCTTCGCATTGTGAAGTAAGGAGTTTTGTGTGTCTGTAATTTTTATCCATCTTGTGTTGAATACACTGCGCATATGCTGCAAGTTTCCCCTTATTTTTCTCAATACATTTCCTTGCTTAGCGGAATCTTTTGCATACAATGTTTTTAAGTTGTTTAACAGAAGTATATCACATATCACATCTTGTATCGAAATCAGAAGTTTCAAATTATGAACAGTTGATGTTCAGAGAACGAAAGAATTGTGTTTAAAGACTTTGTATGTAACTTTGCGTTTGCATTGTCATTTTAAGCTTTTTCTTAAATGCAACGATATATAAAATGGGCATAGTATTAAAGTTAAAGAAAACCGTGTGAGTGAAACAAGTACACACAAATAAAATAAAATAAAATCAATCTGTCAGGGAAAGAAAAACAAACATGTCTTTGGGCGATCAAGGTAAAACCGAAGGTGCAGGTTCTTTAGGTCCTGCAGAGTCTTCCACAGGTCAGTCCATCCACTGTGGTCATTTATTTATCATTTCAAGTTGAGATATAGATGCCTGCAATTTACCTAAACTAATAAAAATGTTTAATAGGTTGTGATATGTCAGAAAGTATGATGAGCATGGACATTAGAGAGCAACATGACCCAAGCTTGGACCACCTTGCTAGGGCAATGTTCGATAAGACTGCTGTGTATTTACAAGGCGAGCTAAATTTGGTGCAAGTATGAAGAAATCAACTATAAAAACGTGAAAATAATCAATATTCGTTTCTTATGTGTACCTTAATGCTTCACTGTTGGATCAATTCTAGGAAGACTATAAGTTACTGGAAAATTTAAACAAAGCAACCGCTTCAAAGTATTCGGACATGAGACAGATTTCGACTAATGTAGCTAGAAGTCTTCATGAACTTAATGATAAGTGTAAGCTACTCAATACAACAATTGCCTAAAAAGTAACTTTTAAATGATGCAGTTTTTATCTTGCTAATTTTGTTTCTATTATGTCGTTACAGACAAAAGCCTAGAACCACATTTACGACAAATCGATCAGATTGAAGATAGTGTGAACAAACTGGAACAGGCTGCATATAAATTGGATAGCTATTCGAAGCGACTGGAGGCTAAATTTAAGTCATTAGAAAGGCGTCAATAGTTCATTTTAACTTACTTGTTTTGTACTTGGTGTGATCTAGTTAACAATTTAGCAAGTCTAGGAGCGTTTGAGTTAGCTTTGTAACTTTGTATTGTTTAGTTGTTTTAACGAATTCAAAAAATAAACATGCTAATCATGCAAGTATAGTTGTTTGATGTTTGATGTATATATGTTCCATGTAAATGTATTCTGTATTTTAAAATCGTAATAAATATAGCGAACTAGAATTTTGTCTAATTATAATTTCTTCAAGTTCTGTATTAATTCTCCAACTGGGAAATCGTTATGAAAGTTTAATGCTGAGTGAAATAATGTCATTTTTACGTTCTTTCGTCCATCCAACTAAATAAAATCATTTTATTTCATTTTCAATTTTGCGTTTTTGCATACGTTGCAATTTGTATACTACCTGTAAGATTTATAAATACATAAATTATTAATTTATATTCATCATAGTACGAATAATGGCATTCAATATTTTTTTACAGTTATTAATCATTTTCATTGTCCATTTCATTTTTATAAAAAGGTGGTCATAAGAATAATTAATTTTTTGATTATAATGTTGATTTGATAATTTTTTAGATTGACAGACATGGTTAGGTTATTGGCACGAAGTTACATACAGTTGACTTTTTTATATTTTGATTTGGTTGGGTAGATATTTACACTTTTGCATTCACCCATACATTCATAAATATTGGATAAAATAAGTAAATGCTGAAATTTAAAACAATTTTGGCCACCGGTAACTGATTGCATATGATTAGATTGCGACTACACACAAGTAATTACTAAATGGTAAATTAAATTGAAGCATGTTCAGATTTTAAATCTACTAATGACACTACGAGATCGCTCTTTACAAGTTTGATTGAAATAAAGTATTTGGTAAACAAGGAAGAATTTGCATTGCACATCTTTGCATTTTTGATTGTGATTGATTACTCATCTTCAAGCCTCCATACGATTGCATCACCATACGTAAATTTGATTAAACAGCTAATAATGACTGAAATTAAATAAATAAATAATAATATTTCTACATAATTGCATTTCCCATACTATATATACTATCTTTACACTTGGTTTATAAGGCGGGTTTCTTTGTCACAGCTTGAGTTCATGTAAAAACTAGAGGCATAAGTGAAACACTGTGTGTTAAGGCGAAGAAACTCGAAAAAAACATCTCCGAATAAAACATTTGTTAATTACTTTTCGGATGAAAAGATTTTGACACAAATTTTAACCCTAATAGAATTACTATCTACAATGATTTGGCAATTTGGATTAGTTAAAAGACTGGAATCGAGGGCAGTTCATCAAGTTTGCGAACTGTATTAAATACAATAATTACATCCACATGCCTGACTATGTCACTTGACTAAAGTTTCGTATTACATAAATTACATGTTACAATAAAAGAATCTTTTCTTGTGAATTGGTAACATCTTTCATAACTAGTTATTTAAAACATTACACTTTGCATTGCGTTTTAAAATACAAGTAACCGCTGCGAAATCATATATTTTTTAATGTGTCGAGAAAAAGGAACGCTTTATATATTTTTCTATAAATATGTCTCTTTCTTGTCACCAACTTGGTTTTCTATAGGAATAGTTGTCAACCCCATCTAAAAAACTATGACTATAACCAAAGCAACAATTTGAAAGAATTGACTCAAAAGTAAGGGATTTTAAAGTAAACTTCTAAAGATTCAGTCCCATACAACATTCAAACTCATATGATTAACCCTATCTTCGCAAATATATACATACATTAAAACGTTGATTTTATCTTTTAAATTAAGTTATGATGTTACAGAAAAGGGTTTTAAAAAGTGAATAGTCAAGTCTACAATTTTTGTGTAAGGCAACAGCGGTATTGGATCTTGTAACGGACTGATTGATGCGAAGTTACAAGAAACCTGTGAATATAATATACCTATTATATAATAATGCCACTTAAACAACGAACCAGGGAACAATTAATGCACTGGTCCAATTTTAACTATCATTTAGAATCTTTTCTGTCATGATGATGACTCGAGGTGGAAGTGCCACCCCTAGTCCTTTGCCCATGATGAGGGTGTGCATTGTCTGCACTATGATGATGAGTCACATTATGGCCATGGTCTTTGTCAGCTTTACTGGTAGTACTTTCTTTCTTTTCCTTGCTTTCAGCAGCAGAAGGGAAAGCCATTTGATGCTGCTTCCGCATATGAGTTTTCCAATAATCCTTTCTCTTCAAATTAGAACAAACAATATCGCATAGCGTGAGAAGATGATATTTATGTATAAACTCAGTTTTTTATATCATATAAAATTTAATAATTTAAACCTTGAACAGGCTCTGGCAAATAGCACACGGATAGTTTCCGGGAAAGTGCACTCTTGTTTAGAAAAAAATATTAGCGATTTATTAGATAAATTGTTTTGAAACGTTTGCAGTATTGTAAATTTGAAAAAAGAAAGACAATTCCCAGTATAATTATAATTAAATCAATAAACCTGTAGTGCTGGTAGTCATTTGACACAACTTTCCCACAAAGGCGACAACGCTTTCTCTCGGCTGAACTAGGACCTCTTTCCGCTGAGCTTGGACTTACGGCCTCAAATATAAAGCATGGACGTGGTGGAAAGGATCCCTGACCTGTTAAATTCAGTTTTTATGTAGCCACCATTTTCCCCATCAAGTCGCTTTTTTAAATGCTAAGAAATAAAGCTATATATACGTAGCCCCCAAAGAGTCACAGTTGTGAGGTGCAATTAAGGCAAAAAAATTCTACGAGAACACTATCTATCGTATCGAGAACAAAGGAAAAAAGGATGATGATTAAAAAGGAGTGTTACAAAAATTGTTACTTTAAAAAATCTATTTTATGGTTATAAAGGAAAAGTGCGCTAAAGTGATAATTTCATTTGGATTAAAAAATTATAATTCCTATAAAAAACGATTAATAGTGATAACATCTACAGTCAAAATCAAAAGTAGGGTAATACTTTTGTGTTAAAAAAAGAACGTTAGTTTTAAACTTTTTTTACAAGTGAAGAGAAAAATAAGATAAAGCCTCCCAATGATTCCTGTCTATAATTGTTATTAATAAACCAAAGCCCTTTTTGTCTACAATAAAACTGAAAAGAGATGATAAAGATAATAGTATAAACCATGACCTAAAAAACCCAATAAAATGTTTTATGAGAAAATTTTAGCCATCCATTCCCAATTAAGAAAAGAAAATGTCTACCAAAATGTTCTAGAACCATTAAAGGAAACTAAATAGTATAAACCATCACCGGTGCAAAATGCTTTTAAATCATAGCCAATATGCGATTGTATGAAATATAGCAACTTATAATTAACCATCAACCTATATGTCCACCATAAACCAATAAGCAAACTACTGTACTGACTAGTCAATAACTGCAACTTATAAAAACACCTGGATTTCTTCAAGAAAATCCTAAAGCCTTGCATAAATAAAACTCATGTACAATGTATGTGTTTGTATGTGTTATCATGTTGCAACGGTCTCCGCGAAGAATAATTTGCCATCGAAAGTAAAAGTAATAAAAAGTACATTTTTGGCGTTCGTTGGCTTTATTTTATTATTATTAATATATGAACTTAAGTCTGTTATTTTCAAACATTTACTGAACAGGTAATTCTAACATACTATATTTATATTTTTTTACGACATGCTATAATTATACAGAATAACAAATCTATTTTCTAAATTCACATAAGATAGTTTATAAGTCTAGATAAGATACATAAGGCATTGAAATCAATTTTTCAAAGTAAAATAGTTCAAGGGATCGGTTCTTCTCAACACTTCTTGAAACTTTGTAGACAAAGTGAATTGTCCAGATGTCAACAACAATATAATATGTATTTTGGTAAAGTAAATATATATTAAACAGATAAGCACTAGAGAAATAATAACTACTTATCAGCAACAAGAAATATGGAGTTTTTTGAAATAAAACAATGAAAATCTAACAATAAAAACAAGAATGAGATTAATAGAAAAATTCATAACAGCAAGTGAAGTAAAATATATAACTAATTTATAATCATAATATGGACACTGAAATCATTTGACGAAATCCTCACTTGATTTTTACACATGTAGTACTTTCCCATTTTTACACATGCATCAATCATGTTAAATTATTATATTTTTTATCATTAATTTCACATGCTTTCCTTCAAAATCCATTTCAACATCTCTCGCTTTCATAACCACACTCATTAATAACACAAAACGTAAAATGTGTGTTTAACATTTACGCAGTGTTTTACTAGATCAGAAAAGCACTCCAGACCTTTTTTGGATGCTCTTATCTATTGTGTTAATAACATATTACATAGGAATAATATATTTGTTAACGTAGTTAAACTAATTACAAAAATTATTAGCACACAAAAAAGTTACACTATCAATATGGTAATTTTTGGTATCGTCGAACCGGACAAAACGAGTTGTGCACCATTAAAAAAACACAGCCACTATAAACTGGTCATTTTCATAACACTATGTAGAAATTCCTAACCCTTGTATAATAATAATACCAAGCTAAACCGAAGAGAAAAACATTGCCTACCACACATTTTTACTTCATGAATATGTAGGTATATTTGTATAATATACTCTCTGCTAAATAACTGCTTACAATTTTCAAAAAATTCGAAACTTAAATTTATCTTTATACATCCGTCTGTACATGATCATTTTTATCCGATTTCAAATATATGCTTCTAACGTGAAACAAATTCCTTTTGCTTCTCCTTACATGACTTTATTACGTTATAATATTCTACACACAGAATATATATATTTGTATCTGTAATAAATTATACTCTATATTTCGTGTTTATATAAAGATACAAGATTTTTAGTATATTATATATATAATAAATTTGTTACTCTGTCAAGGCAGATTTTCCACAGAATCTTTGTTGTTGAGAATGAACAGTTAATAAAATTCAGGCATTAAGTGCTCCAGAAAATTCAGAACTTTTTTTTAAAGTAATTTTTTATCATAGCATTTTTTATCTGCAGTCATTAGCCCTGATAACAGCAAATAAATCTGTGTTAACGAGCTTTTTTCCCCGTTAAGTTTTTTACGGTCGACATTTTTTATAAAAATCAATAATATATATTATATGTACTTTTCTTATATTTACACAGAATTGTAGTGGACCCGACACGTGTGTGGTTTCATATAGCGCAATACAGCACAGCTAAAGTTCGCATTTTTAGTTTTTAGCGTATTTTTTGGTTCTTAAATAAATTACTTCTAAAAAATTTAGACATCTCGTTATGACAGACGACAAGAAACAAGAATATAGATTAATAGTAGAAGAGATTTCTCCACAATATTTATTTGCCGTAAGAAAGTTAACAACAAACGAAAAAATCGCAATGACTGTGATTGGGAGAACCAACTCTGAAGAGCTGCCTTTTCATAAAAAACCAACGACAAATTTATGACATCACTAGAGAAAAACTAACACGGCACACCAAGCATATTTATGTTTGTATTCCTAAATATCCCTACATTAAACTCCAACAAATTTTTATGACAAAAAAACGACATCAAGCCAAGTTTAGCACTAAAATACTGACACTACAGTAATGTACGTAATATTGAGGGAAGGACAATGTTTAGTACTCCTAAAACGGCATACGTCACATTTTCTCACGAACACTTCTTTTAGTAAACTTAAAGTACTTAAATATGAATGAATGAAGATCTTAAGTTACGTACTGAAGTCTTCACACTCACCATTCTACTCTCAATAATCATGATTGTTTCATTTGTATTTTACTGATCATGAATCCTTCATTTTAAAACGACTTTTCCTGTGTATATGCTAAATTTACATGCAGTCCATTTATACCCCTCACTGATTTAACATTAAAAATAGTTATACTACCAGTTTGTACATGTTAGCTGATCCAGCCTATTTTCTAGTAAGATTTAGTTATGATTTTATGTAAGGTATGATAAAAGGACCTTGACAAAATCAAATAAAAGCTAAAAACCTAATTAATAATCATAATAAACTATAAATATAAATTGCAACAATTGATTGTGCTTTGTTACTACATGCCTGACAAAAGTAAATATTGGAGGTAAACTGAATTTGTGACTACTCACTATAAAGAAAATTGCTCACTGGATTGCGTGATTGAATGATGACTAATTTTTTAGGATAATTCCCAAGGACAAAAGGAAAAAAATGAGGTACTCAGTGTTAAAAACCAAAGCCAAAAAGATAAATTCCTTTCCCATAAATGAAACTTTTAACCATTGTCATAAATCAGTAATATGCTTTCCCTAAATATACAGTAAGCTTAGACTTTTCTTAAATAGTCCCTTTGGTGTTGGTCTGTGATTTTCTTCAAAATGTTATTTATGCCCTATCCATACATACGTACGATCAATATATTTTCTTATGAAAGCAGATTACCCCAAAATATCCCATTTGTAAATATTATTTGTTCCTATTCATTTATGAAACGCACTTGTTACTTTATAATTGCACAATTCGTGTGTTAAGTTTTTAGAAATTAAATAATTTTACTAAATATGTTATCTTGTGGTTTAACTTAATTTTATGTTTTTGTAAATAATACGAATCCATCCAATCTTCATTTCATACACATTTCATTTCTTTGGGCCAGTCAATTCAATTCAACTAGACGTGATTAAAGCATGAAACACTAACATTCATACACTGGTATTCATACAATGTTCTTGGTTAGCTTTCAGTATACCGTATGCAAAGTTATTTAAACTATTTACACGACTAAATATGTTGGATTTCATTTTTTTTTTGGTCTTGATACTTTTCCACTTTCCTTTCCGTCCTAACACCTTGTATTTGTTGGTTGCAGTTGCAAGGTACTTTGATTAGAAAAAAGTCACTTTCTTACGGTTATTTACAGACACAAAAATCGCTCTATTTTTACAGGAAGAGGAATCGGGAGTAAATTATTATTATTATTTTTTGGAAGTGAGAAGCACACAAACTGAAAACATAGCCATTAACTACAATACAAAGTATAATTTCTTACAATATAACTCTATTTTTTCTCGCCAAGAACATAATTAAATACGCGGTGTTACATATCTTATATCGAAAAAGCTACTTTCATTTTTCTATTAACTATTTAATTAATTACTCCAATCCATTTGTGTAATGGCATGTGTTGTTGCACCTCAAACAAATTAATGTTTTTTGGTTAGTACTTGGAACAAATCGTTACAAGAAATTAGAGGTGAAGATGATCTTTGGTCCGGATACATTTTATTTAATAAAAAGTAATGTAATCATGTATCTGTTGTAGTTCGGTAGAAGTAGTACTAGGAAGGTTACAGTTTATCGACGGGCGATGCAGCCGATGATGAGAACAGTTTACTATTTGAAATCATTTGCTGCACTGATGAGACTGACCAACGTACTGGAAGCGGAATTAATGGTCGGACTTGTGGAGTTGCTTGAGTTGTTAGTTGTTGTGGAGCACTTCGGCTTCCCGTGTTTAACCCGGACATGGGCATTCAGGTTATCACTACGAGTATAGACGCAAGGGCAATATGGGCAACTACAATACAAAGTATAATTTTTCTTTCAATTTAACTATACTTTTCAATTAACCTGTAGGTGAATTTCAATGAATTTCGAAATATATAATTTTTTTTGCCTGTATGTCCCCGGCATATGGACAAATCTGTGCTTCCTGCCCCTAACCAGTTTTCCACATAATTTACACCTCTTTAGGTGTGGGCTTCCATTCACCTTCTCGAAAATGGATCCGTAAATTCGTCCTGGAAATACATACAACCCACAGATTCTGAGACCAAGTCATGAATGCACATACCTCATTTGCCATTTAAAATTAAAATAAGGGAATATATTCTACAAATGAAACGTTACATTTGCTTGTGGGACAAAAGAAAACGCTGACACTAGTTTTAGAAAAAATAGTTCATCCTAAACGAACTTCTACAATATGCATCACATAGAAATGTGTGTATTCTTTGACACACAAGACAAAAATACTAGTCGTAGCTGTTCAACCTAACAAATTATTCTAAGCAAGGGAACGTAAATTATGATATGAGCTGAGCATACATAACTCGTGCAAAAGATCATATAATATGTATTTGCATTGTAAACTAACGACTGCCACAGGTGTTGAAATTTAAATTTGATGTCACTGTCGAGAATGCAACCTATCGTTTTACGATTTTTATTTAGTATTCTATTGCAGAGAGTGATGACGTTGTAGGGAGATAATGAAATAAAGCTGAACAACGAAGTGAATCATATTTGTAGGCATAACTGCCTGGAATCTCGTATTTAATTTCAGCATCAATAACAATGATTATCAACAAGGCATAATATGCACAGATCAAGATAATTTATGCATATAGGTATTGAACATATTTTTATAATTAAATCGTAAAAGTATATATGTTATATGACTCGAATGGTAAAATTGGAAGTAAATTCTAAATACTGTATAACAGAAACAATTTTTCATCACTGAATATGCTATTTATGTAAGTAACATCATCAAGACTAAAATAATTTATTATATTTTAACAAAATTGATCTAGCGTTTCTTGGAATGTCTAATCTGATTATCTCTGATGAACCGGTTCAATTCAATCTCTAAAATGTTGCATTTTTGATATACTCGTAGTGAATTTATTTGTTGAGTCTTCTGGAAACA
Source organism: Entomobrya multifasciata (assembly GCA_034693345.1). Classification (NCBI taxonomy): domain Eukaryota; kingdom Metazoa; phylum Arthropoda; class Collembola; order Entomobryomorpha; family Entomobryidae; genus Entomobrya; species Entomobrya multifasciata. Next base: position 14,054 of record JAQFXM010001709.1, on the reverse strand, counting down.
TCCGGAGGATCAATTTTGTGGTAAACTTTCAGATGATTCTTTAAAGTGGACTCGCGAGGATATTCATGACCACAAAGAAAGCACACAAATTTGAAATGGCTGCTGCTACTGCCACTACTATCAGAGCCTTTTGTGCCACCCCTACCACCAGAATTAGTTTTACGATACCTACTGCTAGCACGATTGTTAAGAAGCACACTATAGTAAGTACTATGCCTGAAACTTTGAACAGTACTATTGCTGCTACAACCACCACCACCATCAACATTACTAGTGCCACTGTTACTGGCACATTGTTGACCGGAACATTTCGAGGTAGATGGAGAGGGTGTGGAGACTGCAGATATGCTCAGGTTTAACTCATGTCCTGAAGATGATCCCCCCACATCAACTTCCACAATTTTGCTGTCTCTACCATCTCGTGATTTTGTTAGTGGTTCACCAGAAGATGAGGGAGAAGGTGGACTGTGTATACAGCGTTTATATTTGAATTTGTTGGGGACAACAATCGTCGCTGTTGCTTCTTTGCTAACGCTTTGTCGGTGATGGTGCTCCTCAGCAACACCAACAGTGACCTGCTTCTGCAATTTGTCTTTTTGCACGCTCGAAATCGTTTGAATATTAACTGGGCTTAGTGTAGTTGATCTAAGCCGCATCAATTTCAGCCTGTCACGGATTCCAAGACTAGCCTTCCAACAACAAGCCTTGTTACGCTCAACGTTCTCATTCATTTTTTCAGATTCTGACCTGTCCCGTGGAGCTGAAACTGCAACCAAGTAAAATTTCCATCACTGTCCGATAGGTCAGTTGATCGCTTCTCTCCTACACTACCATTTGAAGTTTTGCATTTTTTTATGATTTATGATTTCCAGATGCGTGATCCCTATTTGCATGATGAATGAAATGCACGTATGCATATTTTAGTATATGCGTTGACGCATTCCACCTAACATTTCTACAACGATTTACGCATCAATAAATACGAAGCCATTTCCTGTCATCTTTTTTTATGGTCTGGCCTAAACAATGAAACCTTATGATGCTCTCTATAATATGTTCATTTCCTGACAATTAGCCTGCATTCGCACTTTTTGCATACCTGACGTGACGACGACAAACATAGTTTATCTGAGATGAATTAATCTGAATTTCTGAGAGGCACTAAATATTGCTGAACAACTCAAATTACCATATATCATGGCTCTCTACAATTTTAAATGAATTTATAATGTTTATGGGGGAAAAGGGGAGTCCTGAATCTATTATTGTTACAAAAATGGGTGATTGAAATAGTTAGGAAACACAGACATTTAAAAAGAGTTAAAAATTGGTAGCGATTAATTTTGGAAATATTTCCATATAATAAAAAAGGAGAAACACTACAAAAAGAGTTTGGCTTACCGTCAGTAATTTCAATTCCATCAGTGTTAACAGAACCTTGATGATCCGAGTCGCTACCGTCATTTTTTGTATCATCACCCGATTTTTCCTACAATTCATTGGGATATTTAAGTCATATTTCATAACATTATATTTTTCTGAAATAAAATATCAAGTGCTATGAGAGAAAGCATTTTTCAGCTCATACAAGCATAGATGATGCAGGGAAGTATCCGCCAAGAGAATATCGACCATCGTCCATTCCGTCCTCGTCATCATCATCATCATCTTCAACCTTCATGTCCACATTCAAGTTCGCTTCCACAATTTCATAATCAGGTTCGCTTTTGTTTGAAGAGTCCATGACGGGAGCCAGAAAAGAGGTTGGATCCAAAATGGAGGATGATCCAGTATCATGCGAAACCATAGGACTAGGCTGGGAAGATGTAGAACGGTTTCCTTGTTGTTTTCCGATAGCAATTAAAGCTGGTGGTGAAGGCCGGTTGATGGAAGAAAGATCATTTTTACCCCGCCCGGATGATGGAGAGTCCTAAAGACATTACATTTTGTATGAAGATATATAGAAGAGCATATGAGCACACAAATCATCTTACCATTCATGATCATGAGATGAGAAAAACATTTTAATGGGCTATTGGTGAAAATGTCACATGCATGAAAATTTAGTCAAAATGCTTTATATACCTGATGATTGTGGCTATGATTAGACAACTGCAAAGGTTCCATGTCCTCACTGCTTCCACTTGAAGCCCGTCGTCTCTTAAGCAAGGGAATATTGTCGTTAATGTAACCTCCATTGGTATCACTGTGGTTGTTGGAGCTCAAAGACAAAGGTTTGCTATTCCCAATGGTAGAGGCACTATCCTTGATTCCAGTGCTGGTTTCATTTGTACTTCCTTCGTTCCCTTCAGTCAACCCCCGAATCTTTAAGGCTTCCGCAGTTTTCAAAAAATCTGAGAGTGACGACTGCGATACGTTAACTTCTCCCTTGTACATAAAACTCAAAAGAGCCTTCATTTCTGATGGCTTGATATCTTTCATGAAAATAATCGGATGTGGATGGGTGTTCTTCACAAGAAGATTTTCAAAATAAGGACTGCATGCTGACAATACAGTCTGATGAGCTCGAAAGGTCTCTCCCTCACAAGCTAGTGTGACATCTGTCAAAGACTCGTGTCGTAGAAGGCGATCCAAAACTTCTGTAAAGTTGCTTGCGTGGTTGTTCCAACGCAAGCAAAAATGCTGATCTCCCAAACCTCCCATTTTGGTTGTCTCCTCAATGATGGCTTTCCTCACCACTTTACTTTTCGGACAGGGCACCAAATCCCCTTTTCTTTCTCCTCCAAAATCTAACCAAGAAGTCGTCGTGACTCCACTCGCCGTCCGACAAACGGTTTCTTGCACTTTTGCAGTCTGCTTCACATGAAAAAAAATATGCAAACAGACGGAAATTGTTATTACAAAAACATTTTTTTGTGTGACCTAAGTCTTGAAAAAGGTGTATCACTAAAATAAATAAATAGCTATACACACGCATGTAATCTTTATGCACACACACACACCACACCACAAGTTCAGACGAAAAATAGAGGAAGAGCAAAATTTCCAATTCCAATTTGTACTGAATAATGAGCAATGATGAATAATCTTAACTCAAGCTTAAGTGCTAGATAATATTACTAACTACTAATCCTAATGGCGTAAAGTACATAACCTAACTGCCAGTCCTCACTGAATGAGCTAATTAAACCTACGGACTGGCAGTAAAATTTACATATGCTCTCGACAACTACTACTACTGCTACAAACACCATGAATATATACAGCAAATAATTATACCAAGAGATGAGCATTTTTTTCAACCAATGGCATTCTCAACCTTGGACTACGACGACTTGGGCTCAAATTTACATCCCATAACCAAAGAATAATAATATTCTCTCTCTGCTAAACTTTACTAGGGTTTATTATGACGACATCGCGTTATTGTTATTATGATGATCTAAACAGATATTATATAGCGTAAAAATATTCACTCTAGCTAATGTACTATAACAATTTTTTTTTTACTTTGCACTTTTTTTTACTCTTGCGCTGCGCTGTCGCTCCGACGATGCTACTCGCAGACGAGTAGTAAAACGTTAACACGAGAGATTGAGAGAGAGAGACGAAATAGGAACAAAAATCCATCAACTCAACTCAACAGGTAACACATCTTACTCCAAAAAACCAGCTAAAAAGGCTGAACACAGTACAAAGCTAAGCTAACAACCTAACCGTCGTTGTGTTCAATATTAGCACATATATGGGGAAAATTTCCAAATTGTAGTATAAATGCTACTAGAGTGATGTACACTAAAGTGTAGAAGAATTAGTAAGTAGAAGACGCAAAAGCACATCTCTACACTTTTTCCCAAAACACAGTCCTGCGCAGGAAAATAAAAGAGCTAAATGAAAAGGCGACATTGTAGAATATGTGGAATCATAAGCTAAACTTGGATCCAAGATCCAAGTAACAAAACTATGATAATAGGTGATCTGCCGCTGCCGCTGTGTACTATACGACGCCACAGTTTTATTGCAGTCTCTCGTGCTTTTATTTCCTAAACTGAATCTTCTCTTTCCTGCGAGGAGAATGGAATAAATAGGCATGTTGATTATGCCATGCTACTTACTCTAGTACCATATTGCACCGTTAATGTAAACGAGAGAATGGTATGAAAAATATGCTTACACAATACCGTAAAAAAGATGCAAGAAACTAAGAAAAAAAGTGTTTGCAAGGCAGGAGCAAAGAACCCTTTTTCCGTGTCTCTGCGAACAATTTAGAATATTAGAATTTAAATAGAAACTGTTTTGGAATGCTGATTTTGCTGTTGTGTTGCGGATAGTAAATTATATGCGCACATAAATATGCAAAAAAATATTACCTTTCTGTTCTCTTCTCCTGTCTGTCAATCTATTTCCCTACAAAAAAATTGTTCTTGTTCTTTTTTCAGATAAATATTTGCAAGCACGTAAAGGACGGAAACGCGTTTATTTCTACAAAGTTCATCAAATAACCAACCCAGGGAAAATAAATGAGATGACTTGGTTTTTTATGATCTAAAAATGTTATTCAAAATGGCTGATCTACTGAGAAGACAAGATATATGAAAAGACAAATCTAAAATGTAGCTCGCGTGCTGCTACTCCCTTTCCAAATCGAAAGTTTCCCTACAACAATAAGACTGAACTGAAGTCGCTTGGTCGAACGGCACACGACACAATCATTTTTAACAAAAAGGAATAAGAGACTCAAACAAGGCAGCTCGGCTCAAGCTCAACCCTTCATTGTCCTTTCCTTATTCATTCATCTTGCCTTTTTCCACAAAAGTGCTACTTTGCTCCTCTTCTTCTCTGCTTTCATGTTTCTCTGACATTTAGGTGGAAAATGAAAAGATGTGGCATGGAAAATGGAGAATGTGTTATGCATATAACATGCTAAAGTGCACACTCACTTTTTCTTCCCTACTCCTCCGTTAAATGCCAACAGCAGCAGTGTGGATTGGAGTGGAGTAAAAGAGAAAATATAAAAGCTTTACTTTACATGAACGAGCCTTTACCTCGCCGTAACGATCCTTACTTTTGCTTCCCTTTCCATTTCCCCCATCCGAAAATTCGGTTGGTTTCTTGTTTCTACTTAACCACCAGTTTTTCTATATGTAAACATATCCATACTGTATCCCTCGGGCCCTAGTCACTCTCTCACTACTCCATTTTCAGCCTTAGCTGAGCATATAAAAAAGGATATACAGACTTAAAAGGAAGTATACACAGAGAGACAGATGATATTGTAGGGGGAAAGTGTATGACTCAACCGGAGTATTTTCCGGGATCTCAGTGCTCTCCCTTTATACCTTTGTACATTAACATTATGAATATCCTTATCCTTATATCCAGTCATTTCACTATCCTCCTTCGGTCAACAAAATATGTAGAATATACAGTTTGACAACAGCGAACCTTTGTATTTGTGGACGGATCTTTGTACAAGATATGAAGTAACCCAGAAGAAGAAGTGAAAAGGGAAGAAAATGAAAAAGGGAGCACGAGCTCGCGCTCGCTTGGAATAAGCAGAGCAATAAGGTTTTGTGTTACTTTTACACATGTACAAATACTCCAATGTTAAGATATTGTTGTGTTTTCTATGAAATTCTTCTAAGTTACTGTTACATAGTAGATGTATGTGTGCTACTAAAAAAGTAGTGCTGTTGTACATACTACATACCAGAAAAAGGAGTATGAGGGACTCGGAATATTGAAACCTGACGCTTTACTACACACGTACTCTCGAAGATATGGAATTGAGTAAGAAAGGCCCCCGCGTGTCCTAGTCACTTTCGTTAACTACCAAAAACTATCGATCCTTTCCCATGCTAAGTAGACGACCTTTCCGTTTTTCTCTTCACCACCGCCGCCTGAGATCCATACAAGATAGAAAAAGAGAGAGAAGTGGCAAACTAAAAGCTTTCATAAAAACGTGGAGTGGAATGGAATACAATATGTACAACCATAAGAGACATTGCATTGGTAGAAGTAGGGAGAAGGGGAAAAGGGTGACTTCATTAAGGCCTTTCACTTTACCCATTCCCTATTTACTCCTATGGCTTTCTCCCCTTCCTTTTTTACTCCGTATTTATGGTTGCTCTGTCTGTAAAGCCATATGAATACTTCAATATTCTCTCTCTCTTTTTTATATCTGCCATGCACACACGCTCATTTTCAATGAGCTTTACGGTTTTATTTTTTTCTCTTCGTTTTCGCCGGCCCTAACTCGATACTGCCGATCAATAAAAAACATCAAGTTAAAAGCTTGTAATCGTGGAGAAACTAAAAAAGTGAACGTGCTGCAAAAGCAGTAAAGGCTGTGTACAAACAACGGGAGATAGTAGAGGGTCCATGTTCCTTCTCCCTTTTCCAATTTTAATCCACTTTCCTTTTTTACCGATAGCTAGAAAAAAGCCAAGTGCTTTTTTATTTTTAGTGCTTGGTAAAAACACAAGATGGTTTTATTTTAAGAGTGGTAGGGCCTTCATTTTATTATCAATGTAATTCGTTAAATCTTAAGAACCTTGTCAATCTCAATTTATGCAGGTAACCACACACTCATTCATTGCACAGGTAAACCACGACGTATCCATAAATGTCAACTATTAAACTTTTAATATATATGCTTAACTGAATATTCACTTATAAGGAGAACCTCTGAAAAAAACCAATGACAATTTTTACCATGTCATTGCGGATATTGCTTCATTTAGTAATTTACAAATGGAGAAGAGATACATAATCTTCCAATGTCTCAAGTGAAAGAAATGTTGTTGTGTGTTGTTGATTCTTGATCTTGATACAATATTAATGTAGTTTGATGAGAGCACATGATAGATATTTTGCTACGCTATTTTTCTATACTTATATGATATGCATAGAGTATACACTTTCAAACGAATGAACAAGAAACTTATCTTTAGAGAGAAAAAATACATGAAATACAAGACGCAAAATTGTACAAACGTTTCTTCAATATTACCTTTTTTACATGCAGTGTTTTAAACTGAGATGTCATGTAATCCAAATTGCAACTCAACTCTCTATGAATTTTGATCCCTGTTTATGGTCCAGTAGAATTTTGTATAAAACTTTAAAATATTTAACTATTTTTGTAAGCTATATGAATAGGTAGGTATATTTGGTATATTCACTTATTGTGAAAAAGTGCACTTGAACTTTATGTTTCAAAAATGTAGTTGAGAAAACAAGATTCACTACGACGAGTTTCAGTCTGCTTTTTGAAATGCGAAATAAGATTAAAAGAGTTCACTTGCCGTTGCCGAAGGGTCGAATTACTCTTAGAGAATGAGAAGGACAACTAACTAAAAATGCACTTAGAGAAATATTTTTCTCCTCCTCTCTTCTCTAGCCTGAGTTATGGCAGTGCCAGTGTGCCTTCCCTGTATTTTTCGTATTATGGCAGAAGCAAAAAGTGTAATGTGCAATGCACCGTGGCAAAGTGAGCCAGAGAACAGCGGAGGAGAGCGACCGAAGGTTTTCCTACGCTATATCGTCGTCGCCAACCCTTGGAGGAACCATTGCATAAAAAAGTTGAATGCATGCATGACATAACATGCTTTACATCCATACATACCTACTTTTTGGTATCTTTATAAGCAAAATAGCATAAAATAAAATGAACCAAGGGTTTGGTTTGGTATGATGATGAGAGAGAGAGGACTACGAAAAAGGGGCATATCGTCGTCGTCATAATATTATCGTGCATTTCTATCACCGCTTCCACTACCACCACCACCACCACTACTGGTCTATATGCACCGGCAACTTTTCAAGATTTGCTTTGCGCATCGCAATATTATTAAAGCGTACTATATAAAATATATAAAACTCTTGTTTTACATACTCCATTTATAAATGTATTTTCACTGTTCCTTTTTATACGCCTCCAACTTCCCTTTTACTTTTATCCTCACTCTCGCTCTCCCTGGTTTTCAAGCTCTGTTACTTGCATGCTCTCTTTGTACATGTCTGCCACTCTCTGCCAGTGCTTGTGTGCTCCCTATTTGGTCACAGGCACTGGCAACTTTGAAAATTATTTTTCTGGCAGTGCTCTGGCCTTTCTGGCATCCAAAAAAGCTGCCTTGCAGCAGGAAAATGCTGCTGCTGCAACGCAACATCATGTCCTTTAATGTGTACATTGCTTACAACATCCCTCTTTTCCTACTAACTTCAAAAGCCCTAAAATATATACATATCTCTCTCTCTACTAGTTTTTGGAATGAACTATGAACATACCACATGTATCGTTTATATCTTTAGATCATCGTCGACGGAAAGCATGAGAAAATATCAACTCTGGTGTATATAAACAACCATCGCAGGAGGTGAAATAACCAAGCAAAGCTCCAAAAACATAAAAAACTTGTGAATCGCTTTGCTTGCAGCAGAATTCAGCATGCACTGCGCACACACCGCACAATACTCGTATTTTCAAAATCATTCCATTCTAAAAATGCTTCAAGAGTGATATATATCAAACCATGAAATTCAAAGATTGTAACTTCAAGAGAAAAAAGGGGCTTTTCCCTACAAATTTTTGAATAAAACTCGCTTTCTGCCTTTGCACTTGCCTTGCCTTAACTGCACTCGTTTCGAAGAAAAACTAGATAAGTGTAAAGGTACGTAGTAGCCCATATAATAAACGCATATATACTTGTTTTACCCAAATAAGCAACCAGAGAGAGAACTTAAGCCTTTCATAGTCATTGTGATATTATTCTGGTGACTGCGATATCAAGTGCACATTAATTCAAGCATATTACATTCACAATCCATTCACTCTCTTAAGGAATGTACATACAATAGCCACTTTTGTAAGGTTGAGGTTACATTTTTTCAGCGATTGCAATGAAACTTGCCTCCCTTCTCTCTCTCTGTCCATAAATATGGTTGCCTCGCTGATAGGATTCCTGCACAGCGTTGATCTTACCAACCAGCCTTACTACAAGCTCACAATCCCTATAATCCATTCCCTGCATTATCTTCCAATCAAACCTAAGCAAAAATTCCAGCACGAGGCAGAAACAGGCAGATGGATTCTGAAGTCAATGTACCTTCACAAAGTCACTCTCCGATTCCTTATACTTAAGGCATACCAACATCTCCACGAAAAATACGAGTCGAGTGAGTCTACAAGCAAAGCAAAGCAAACCAGGCGACGACGACAGAAAGAGAAGGCAACTCACTAGAAATGAATTGGCCAAGTTGTTTAGGCTAAGTACTAAGTACACTCTTTCATACATAGTGCACAAACCTACATACACTGTTTTCTTTTTTTCTCCTCAAATGAAAAACACATACCTACATGTTACATATGCTACATCATTCATCCACGCTTTTTCTTAGTCAAGAAGATCCATGCAACAGCACAGATTCAGCGTATAATGCATTTTGACATGGCGCTATCACTATCTAGCATACATACCCTCAACTGAACACTGTCTCCTGTCCGCCTTATATTTACACAAAGACTTGTCTCTCTCTCCAACTAACTTCTCTTAAAGCCAAAAAAATGTATGAATCGAATAAATGGAAGACTGTTTTTGTGAGTGCCGTGTGCTATATAAATTGGCATGTTACATAGCACGAATCCTCTCCTAATCATCATGGAATAATGAAATACTTGACTTGAAAGAAGCTGAGCTGAGGCAGTATCCATGCAGTAGAAACATGTAAATTGTTACGAAGGAGGTCTTTCTTTTTCGTTCGACACACAAAAAACTCTCATACTTTTTCTATGATGCAGTATTTTTATTAAAGCAAAGCACAAAAGTTTTGTAGTGTGTGCTTTTGCTTTTACAAAAAGGATGCTTTCATAGCAGGGCTCATTAAACTACAGGTGAGATGATAAGTCCATAACGAGCATCTCTCATGGAAAACAATCATGAACGAAATTCTACCACCACTCCATCCACCACTAACACCAAACCATATGTAGGTACATTAATATGGAATATTTTTCCACACACACACGCATACATATTGAAATACAACACTTCTCTTTGGATTGTATAAGGATCGTTTTTTTTGGCTTATTATCGCTGCTCGTTTGAACTTATTGCTGGATCTCTCTGGTGCTTGCTGATATATATTGTAAATTTTTTTCCTCCATTCCAATCACCATTTTATTCCATGATTCCCTATTGTGGATATGATGTTACTTTTTTTGTTATGTATGCGTGTGTGGCATTGCTCAAGTGTTCCTTTTCTCACATCATATCAGACGGAAAAGGCAATGTGGCAACAGCAAAGAAGAAAAGAAAAGAGCTCCATTACAGTCACACAACCATTGTAATACCTGCATGCATATGTAGTATGTTGTGAGCTATTGCAATCTCAAAACGCCAAGTGCGTCAAACCAGCATTGTAAATCTGGTTCCTTTACTAAAGTATTGCTCCAGAGTAATATTTGAACGACCCTGAAACTCGCATCATCATCGTCGTCGTTTTTGTATCTTTATTCTCACTCAACTACACTTAACTCTCTTAACTGCATAGCACACATTAAAGAAAAAAACCAAGATTCACAGACCATGAATTCTTAAAGATGCAGGTTAGTCAAGTGATCGCCAAGCGCAGTTCCATACATTTTAGCATTGTGCACATTAAAAACACAATCGTACAGTTTGTACTTGAACACATATGCAGCAACAGCTCGCTAGCAGCAAAAAAATTGTAATACAAGAATAAATTCACAATCGTTATCGCCAGAAACATCAGGTACTACAACAGGTATATAACAATGGGCTTATTGTTACCTCCGCATTTTTCAATGTGCCTTTCCTTATACTCATCAGCATCATAATATGAAACAACTGGAATATAAATTCAGGGATGTTTGTAATAAGATACCTATTCAAAATTATTTGGTAACTTCATGGAGCCATGCATTTGCACATACACAACACAGGTAAAAATGTATGAAGCAAAGGAACAGATTTTTATTTCGAATGGAATGACTACATGAGGATGTTTTTGTTTCATATTGCTTCTGGACATTGCGTAATAATACTAACATCAATTTCTTCAGCCATAGATGATGGACTGATTCAGAAAACAATATAACATTATTATACTCACTCTCCCAAAGTCCAGCCAGTTAGTCATTCGGGTATAGTAATAAAAGGAAAGGTCACATATCATTATCATCTTTTTTATTATTGCATACATACATGTATGAATTTAAATTCCCAGAGAATGAAATAACAATAAAGTGACTAGAAACGAAATAACTAAGTAGCTGAAACGTCACAAAGTTAAAGGCATAACAATATGAATGAAAAGGCATTAATCTAAATTTATAAAATCTTAGTCACATTCGAAAAAAATAACGCATGTAAAGTTTTTAGGATTTAGCGAAATCGCATGTTTGAGCTAGAGTGTTCTCGAACAGACAGACAGACAGGTATAGAATACATAAAAGTTATTACTGTCATTATGCTTTCAGCTTTGCAATAAATAAAAATGAGAGCCCCTCAACTCAATTCAATCCCTCACAAGAGATACAACCAAGCTTGTTTCATTTTTTCCCCTTTCGCTCCTTCCATGTACTACTTTGTAACAACTGATGATATTATGGACTAAAACTTGCAAGGCTCAGGCTGCAGCTTTTTTGGACAAGCTGACACTTACTTCAAACAAATAGGCATAAGTCTGTACAACACATGTGAGCCACAATTGTACTCTAACTCTTTTAATCCGAGCTCCCCACTATAACAATGTAATTTAATTTGATGCATACACGTAAAATGTCTAAAAGAAATTATGCCAAACCACGAACGTACGTATATAAAACCTGCTCGTAGGAAAATCAGGGCTTGACTTTTTATCAGTTCACTTAAGTACATATTCACGTTTATATTTTCAGCAGCATGAGACATGACTGTTTGTTCGCAACACTGGACCTGTTTAGTGGAAGATTACGTAGGTACATATTGGTAAACTGTTGATATTAACATATTAAACATATGCTAACACAATTCAATGACAATGAGTTAAGTGTGTACAACAGTATCCTCATTCAGTAAGGTACAAGATGATGAACAATATTATCAATGGACATTGAAAATCGAAACCAGTTGACTACTTTAAGTCGCTACGATAAACTTTATTTTCACATAAGCCTTAATGAAAGTTGTACATAAGGAAAATTATCCACAGGGCTATTCATATTTGGTGCAACTGCTAATTAATCCATAATAAAGTTTTGATGAACTATAAATCGTCCAAAGAATTAACCTGCGGTACAGACGAGTTACTTAAAAGTTTATATTGGGGAATTACGAAGTAGCATCTATAATCTCTACTTTCCTCGTTACACAATAATCCCATTTCAAATTCTCATTGCTTTAAAGTTTTATTCAATGAAATCATCACATATTGCTTTACCATCATGCATAAATTCATACTACATAACACGGTTACTTTCATAGATCCTACGCTTTATGGAATGTGAAAGAAAATATCGAAAATTTTAGCTATATTTTCACTGCTATTGACACTCTAAAATGTATAGTGATACTGGGTTTTAGGTACACTATGAGAGCAAAATGAGAAACCAATATTATATTCATGAAGTTTCTTGCCGAGGACGCTGTTGTTACGATGATCCTTATATATACTACTTAATATTTGTTCACGTTGCATTACAATTAGACACATTTTACAGCATATATACTCTGAATATTATGTACTTTCGTTGCCTTTATGTAACAATGAGAGCGAAGCAGAGATCTACTTCATGTTTTGTGGTTATCTCCTGCTGCCTGCCCTGCTTTTCATTTCTTTCGTTCATGTCTCCTCTCTCCCTCTTTCACTATTAGTGATGTCACATCAAAACCTCCTCGTTTTCATTTGAGGATGCTACACTTCAAATTATCATAGATAAAAACGTAGATGAAAGGCATGTTGTTTAAAGGCTATATATGAAAGCTGGTATCGAAGCTTATCTGTCATGTACACATTAAAGTCTCCGAAACTTATCCGTACAGTAAATAAAAACGAACAAAGTTAAAATTTACTTGTTTTTCAGTCTACTAGTTGAAGACCCGAAGGTATAGTGGAACTATAATTTTATATAATCAAATCAGTTTTAAAAATTGTTTACAAAAAAGCACAATAAAATGAAATTTATAAATGATCGATTTATAAATTTAAATTATAATTTATTTATAAAAAATCTTTTGGAGACCACAGTAAAAAATCTGTTCTTAAATGTGTGTTTTGATTTACATGTTTCCATAAATTATATATATTAGATTAGGTCGAACGTATCACTCTTTTCCATTTCCATCATCATCAGTTATCTCAATATTTACCAAGGGCTGCTCTTTAAACCTAGCCTTGGAATTGGACGACTTAGCCTGTAAAATATACCTCTAATGCCTAATACTTTAAATGAAAACAAACATCGCTCTTAGTTCTTCGTCATAAATAGATTATTAATAGTAATTAAGCTGTCGTCGTTAATGGTCGTTTCGGCAGTAATAAGAATAGTATGCTATTCGCAAGTACGTACTTACTTTGGTATATATATAAAACTATTATGAAGCATTCAAGACGATAATATAACTTCATATAAATGTTTAAGCTACAGATTTATATATTTAAATACCACACATGTATGATGTATGAATGACATTCGACATCTGGTATAACTTTTGACCGATTGGAAGTAAATTTCAATGCTATAGGAGCGATAATCATGAATCATGGTGTAGAAATGAGAGAAATGTTACTGACAAAATAATAAACTTGCTATTAGTATTGACTGCGTAAAACAGGGATTTTATGCGTATAGGTACTTCGGTACTTAATACTTTACGACCCCATTAAACTCTTACGTATTGTATTGTGTTCGAGCCACATGATGACTCATTATACTCTTGAGCCAAACGAATTCGTCGCATCACTTACAAGGAAAAATGAGGAATAAAGAGAACTATATATTATTTCATAACAATAATGTCACCGAAACTCATTAATGTAAAGTACCTTCAAAGCACAATGAGTCTTTGTCGATATACGTCTTTAATTTTTGC
>JAQFXM010001708.1:0-29699 GCA_034693345.1 Entomobrya multifasciata | reverse complement strand
TACACTCATGTCAAATTACAAGCAAATCGGTGCAATGTACAGGGAGCTTTGAGCCTTGAAGATGGGTCAAGCCATACTCTTTTGATTAGTATGGAGTTTTTATGGTTGTCAAGGTTTTCCACGTGCCTAAGAAAGGTGTATGCGATTTTGAAAATGATATTCAAAAAATATTTTTACAAAAGAGTAGAAATAAAATTGAACGATGGACAAGCCACAAACAAGTCCATCGAAATTACCTTTCATAAATGCTTGATAGATTGTTACATTTTGAAGTAATGATAGGACTTTAATTGATGTCGATATCTGCTCACAAGAAGTGTTTCTAAGGATTGTATGAATGGAACCTTGCATAAGTTGCATATTTTTTTAAAAATACAAAGCGTTTCGTACTTAATTATGCACAAAGCGGTTTAAACTGAAAACCATGTGCCATAGGTGTAAGTTAGATAAATTGTGACACTGAGACTTGTTATATCGTTGCTGTTCTGGTGGCTGGCGGTGAAGGAAGAAAAAATAAAAGACTTGCTTCCAAACAGCACATGAAATCTTAAATTAGATGACAATGACAACCACAGACACAGTTATCATCAAAAACCCATTCAAGTTACATAATTCCATACACTCACAATAAGATAGAGCCATCCAAAAAAGTCACAAAAATTGACATTGATACCATTGATACATATTTAAATTGACATGCGGGTTGATTGAAATCAGATGTAATAAAAGTACGCATAAGAACTAGAATTATTTATTTGTGTACATTACATAAGTCAAGGCTTCTATTAACGAATTTTTCTCTTTTTATTCCGAATTGAACTTGAATGACCAATCAATTTTAAGAACTTCCAAGCATTTGTCTAAATAAGGGATCCATTACCTCAGCCCATTTTCTGTATCCGGCCTCAGTAAGATGAAGTAAGTCGGATGTGTAAAGTTCACTTACAAAGTCGCTCCCTCCCCTGTAGAAATGATCCCTCATGTCGAAAAATCGGATTGTATTTCCATTGTCTAATTGGCGGATAATATTATTGATGTTTGCAGTGCGAGCTGTCATGGCTTCATCTGAACGAGGTAGGATCCCCAAGACAAGAACTTTCATGTTTGGTAACCGTTCCCTGAGCTCCAAAACGTTGAAAACTATACCCATGGCAATGGATGTGTCATCATTCATCCAAAGATTGTTTGTTCCGATTTTAATGACACAGACTGAAGGATTGAGTCGCTCTAGCTGGCCATTCTTTACTCTGTAAAGGACATGCTCACTGGCGTCTGAGCCAATGCCGTAGTTGGCAGTACCAACTGGAGCATAGTACTCAGCAAATACAGCACTTCCTTCACCACCCCAACCTTCAGTTATTGAGTCTCCATAAAAGAGGACTTTGATGGAGTCGGGGTTATTTAAAGTGTTATTGACGTGGGCGTTATGTCTCTCCTGCCACCATTCATCCGGTCTGGCTTCAGGAATCCAGGGAATACATGATACTGTTAAAGTTAACAATGATGGTATATTTTACTTTTCTAAGTCTAAGACAAAATGTTCAGTTGTCTTGATTTAAAGATTCTTACCAAAGGCAACAGTTGCCAAAAATACAACGAAAACTTTCATGTTGGCAGGTGTAACGCTATGTGTAATACTGGAGTATCCAACTTATGCCACAAAACTTACAATAGTAGAATATGTTTCCAAACTGAACAGTTTTTATACCAGGTTATACAATTGATTATTTTATGAAGCTCCAAACTCTACTGTTCCATTCCTGTTTTGATTTGATAATGCCAACTTGTTGACAATGACTAATGACATTTTCCCTGATATTATCTCTAAAAAACTGTTTGATAGATTGTTCTTATATAATCAGAGGATTTACTCATTTGTTTGATGCGCATGCAGTGTTTTCTAGTTTTTATGTCAATTTTGTTCTGTGACGTGAGCACGAATAGGCTTCCATATAATGTTCTTGAATTTAAAATAAAGTAATTTAAGATATAAGTTTTACATATAAATTTATTACAATTCATTCATTTTAACATTTACAAACTATCAATCACCATTTTAATTGCCTTTTAAGAGATTCTAAAAGGTTTTAAAAATATGTCTACAATTTTTAGCCTACAACGCAAAAATTGTAATTATAAACTTCATTTTTACACAAGTATGCTTATTTTTAAAAGATTTTTTAAACATGGTACAATTTTTAAAAAAACATTTAAAATTCATATTTAACAATCAGAACCCACTCTTCTCAAGTAATCCACTTTAGTAGTAATCACCTCATACCTTTCTACTCTACTTTCCCCAAATCCAGCACTTTTCTAAATTCTCACGCAAATTTTGGTAGTATCCTTCCTTATCGAACCGATCCCCATTGCCATTCAACTTCATCTCGAATCGCCCCTCATCCCCCACAAGGTCATCAACCAAGTAGTAAATTTGCCACAAAACATCCTGGTAGGTTTTCTTCATGTAAACAATGTCAACCCCGAAAGAAACCAAATGCGAAACCAACAACGGATTTTCTTTGATTTTCAAATAATCCTCCCGAATAAACATATCTGTTCCTTTGAAAAGCTCCCTGTTCCACTTTCCAACTTCCTGTTCGAATACCAAGTCCTGGTGAATCTTGTGCAAGTCAATGACATCCTTGAAATCAGGGGCGTCCGAGCGGAAGACAAAGTAAGTCGGTTTCATTTCCTGTTCCATGGACCAAATGAACTTGTTAAATTCATTGATGGACTTCTTGGACCATTTCTTATCGCTGGGGCTCAGTGGTTTGATAGTTTTCAGGTGAATCCGATGAGCATAGGAAGCAATGGCAGCAAACTCCTTGGGCAATTCGTACAAACGGCTGTACTTTAACTTCATCGTGTTCCCGTAGTCCACCAAGATAATCTGAAATTAAAAATGAAATATAATAAGAATGAATAAGAAATTTTCCTAAATAATTAAATAAAGTTTTGATCTAGTATTCACCTGTGCTATATTATCATAAACGTCCAGAACGACTGCACGAAAACACTTTGCTTCCTTTGTAGACTGGTCCATTCCACTGAAAACAACGGACTGACCAACCTCCACCCCTGCCTCCTCTGTAATTCTTGGTAACACAGCGATAGCTTTTTGAAGACCAATTTCTAAAGCCTTCAATTCAGCAATCTTGTTGAGATTGTGAACGTAAATGCAATTGGGCGACCTCAAATACGCCATGGTCACTTGACACATCCTTTCCGCAGCAAAGAAATGGATTGTATCTCGACAATCTGGAATCAAAGCTCTTATTGTTTCGTTCATGGTGAACTTGAACTTGGGCGTCATCTTTGAAATGCATAGCATTGCATACGAAGTCCCACTGAAAAAAAAATCGTTAACATCAAGTTATGGCATATATGTATACATACAAGCACAAGTACATCAATATTATGACCACCAAAAACAACGTCATTATCTTATCACGTACCCGATTCCAATCGGCTTGGCAAATCCCTTGTCCACAATTTTCCAGTTCAAGGAGCAGAAAAGTGTCTCAGTATTTTTGAACAGCACCATGCCCACATCAATGATAGGATCAGCCAGCTTAGTTTTGTCCTTGGGATTGACAGGTCGGAGATCCCTCCTACTCCAGCTCATTTGAAGTCCCCTGAAGGTTGACTTGTTGTTCTTTAAACTTGTCATGAACCATTCGCAAATCGCCGAGGACCAAGTGAGGCTTTCATCATTGGGAATGATGTCGTACAGGTGAGCCCTGTACATTGGCACATAAGACGCGTTCCCAAATTCCACGGGCAAGGTCCTAAGGCTTGTCATCGGGATCCATCCCAGTTTCATGAAGTCATCAAAAAATAAAACATAAGCCAACTGCGCTTCAGAATCATAGTCAATCAGTCTAACTCGGTGCCACTTCTTTGTTGCCCCGGACCAGGTGGCATAGGTTCTGAGTTTTTTCGGTTTGACCATCAATTGGCACTGGAAAAAAAGTTAAAAAAAATGAATTAGTATTTAGCTGTTTTGATTAGTGTATGAAGACGCATTTAGATTTAAATTAACGATCAGAATCAGTAAAAACTTACTCCATGGATTAAAACCTTGTGCACCTCAAAATACGTCTGCATTTTCTCCAAGGCTTTGCGGACCCTTTCAAACGGCTCAAAATCTTCTTCTCGAATGACGTAAAATTCAGATGGGCTTACCGCATGGACAACTTTGTAACGGTGAATAGCCCTTGTGAAGTCATCCACGCGATACACAGAATTCTTTCGCCCTTCAACAAGGATGCGTCCACTGGTTGCATCATAATCCGGGAGAGAATTCAATGGATTAGTGTTCTAAAATGGTGTTCAAACAAATTACAAATTATTAAAAAGAAGAAGAAAATTCAGATGGATTATTTAATTAGTTAGCCAGTATATCTAAAAATTTCACATAAAGTAGCTTACCTGAATGAGAGCAGGATCAGTGTCTTCCGATGATTTGGAAGTAGACGCAGTTCTAGCTTCCATGATGAAACTTTTTCTCGACTAATACCTGGTCGGAAGATTTTTTCCCTTCACAAACCTGTCTAATTCTGTAAAATTCTGTTTCTAAAATTGTTTCAGTAATTTGAACCTGCAAGTGCAACTTTAGTTTAAATTAACCAAGTTTTAGTTAAAATATTTTGTTCAAAAAAACACTAACTACTCCTATCACTCCAATTTAAGAATAAACTGTCTTCGACAAGAGCCAAAATGATTTTGATGGTTGATGATCGAGTAGAGTGAGAGTAGTATTCTTCACAAAACTTGTGGATTACGTAAATTCAACCAAGATTACTAGAACGGAAATGCGACAGAATACGGCAGATATTATGCATAAATTACCGTGCCTAAACAATATTTTGCCTTCCAACAAAACTAACTCATGCGGCTAGTAAGGAGCGTGGTATATCATTCAATGCATAAACCACATTGCGTAATTATGTAAAGTATTTTCATAACGTGTAGTAGGGAAGTCGTGATTTATGAATCCAAAAAAATGAAAATAAAGCGGAGTGGGCTTTTAAAAATTTAATTGTAAAATGAACAGTCAGTATGAATGTGGATAAGGAATAATTTACGCTTCAAGTTTTAATTATTTGGAAAAAATTAACTAAGTTGAAGTTTTGTCATGAAGAATGCATGATTTCTAGTCAAAATATAAAGATGAAAGATAAAGGAAAGAGTCACTGCGCATTTAATTAGCATAAAAATATGAAAATTAGTCTTGACTATTTATGAGTGTCAAAAAGTGGAATCTCAACTCGAGGTAGGCTTAAAAGTGAAAAGAAGAGATTCATGTATTGACTATGTAATTTATGTAAAACAGGGCAAGTTGAGATGCTGGCGTTATGATACATTGTAAATAGTATATGCGTTTGAACTTTTAATTGCATTACATAAAACAATATTAGAACAACCGAAAACTGAAGTTTTCTGGAAAGTATAAAAGTGGAAATCAATTTGAGGAATGACAAAATTATAAAGTAAATTTTATAAAGAGTAGTAGAGATGAGTAAAGTAACTCATCATAAAAATGGCAGATTGATATTGATTGATTGATATAAATACACTAGACTGGCAAGAAAATATCATGCAAAAAATTATAAATTCCGTGGTTTTTGCGTACTCGTGTATGCTTTAATTATTCTGCAATTAGTTTTCTATTTTTATTCACGCTTTTAAAAAATGAAGAGGCCAATCATTTTTATTTCCAAGCATTTCCCTGAACAAGGGATCCATAACCTCAGCCCACTTTCTGTAGCCAGGTTCAGCAAGATGAAGCAAGTCTGAAGTGTAAAGTTCGGTATAGAAGTCGTTTCCTCCCTTGTAGAAATGATCCCTCATGTCCAAATAGCGGATTGTGTTTCCATTGTCCAAGTGGCGGATAATATTATTGATATTAGCAGTACGAGCAGTCCAGCCTTCGTCATTACGTGGTAAGACCCCCAGGACAAGAACCTTCATGTTTGGTAACCTTTCCCTGAGTTCCAAAACGTTAAAAACAATACCCATTGCTATGGAGGTGTCATCGTGATTCCAAATATTGTTTGTTCCAATTTTGATGACACAGACTAAAGGGTTGAGTCGCTCTAACAGACCTTCCTGTATTCTCCAGAGGACATGCTCAGTATTATCTCCACCTATACCATAGTTGGCTGTGCCAAGTGGAGCGTAGTATTCTGCAAAAACATTTCTTCCCTCTCCACCCCATCCTTCAGTTATTGAATCTCCATAAAAGATGACCTTAATGGAGTCGAGTTGGTTTAAAGTGTTATTAACATGTTCAGCATGTCTGTCAAGCCACCATTGTTCCTGTCTTGGTTCAGGAACCCAAGGAATAGCTGATACTGTTCAATTTAAATAAGAATGACAATACAAGTTTTAAATGTCTATAGTTTTATGAAGCTAAAATGTTTTGTGATTTTATAGACATTTTACCAAAAGCAAAAGTTGCCAAAGATACTGCGACGAGTTTCATGTTATGGCAGGCGTAAAAGAAATGTTTTACTAGAGTGTCCAAAGAGCTGTTTGTTACAATGGGAAAATATTTCAAAATTGATTGGTTTTATACCGGGAGATATGTGTTAGTTGATCTGAAAGTATTCATTCAAGTATTGATTTGACATAGAGCATTCACCTTGTGACAAACTGTCAACTATCAATCAATTAATCACTTAATGGAATGGTGCATTACAAACTATAAAATTCATTTGTGCGTTAGTTGTGTCATATTTTATCAAATCTGATCATGGGACATTCATGTACATTTCAATCCAATGAACATAACATAAGTTACTGGCAAATATTAAAGTACTCGAAAGTGTTTTTAAAGATAAGTAAAAATAACAACATGAGAAATTAACACGAAATTCCTTGATTTGATCTGTCAAAAATATTTTGATTTGTAGTTTGATCTGATTAATATTATGGCATGATTCCCATGATCATCTTTTAGTTAGTCCATGTCCATGTTATACTTTACGCGCATGAAACCTTCATGTGATTCCTGCCACGTTATATATTTAGGAGACTATATTTTAATATGCAAGTTATATTTTTTTAAATATAGTTTTTAGTGGAGTTTGTCATTTTACTATTGCTGTACTGAGGAAAGTGAAGAAAATATAGGCACTTTTTTTGCGAGCTCAGTTTCCCGTACATGTATGCATATAGAGTTATCTTGCCTTGCAGTTTATACACGATATAACTTTTATCTGTAAGGTTCAGGAAAACTGAGTAAAAGTCTTCAAATATCTATGCGGGTTACAACTTTATCTTTTTAGTTTTTGAAATAAAATAAGTTCAGTTTAATTTACTTAATATCTGCTATAAATAAAAATAAACTTTTTCTACTTTCAAATTCAAAAACATCATTCATTTTTTCAGGTTCGGTGGCATAAATAGAAGTAGTTTCCACAAAATGTTTTCGTAAAAATAAATTGACATACAAAGCTACTGCGAGCATGCCGTGCATATTAATTTTTCCTGAATAAAGTTGTGTTTCTTCATCATAATTGTTATTTTGTAGTATTAAATTTATTATTATATCTTAACCATATCAAGATTGAATTTAATTAAACTATAAATACAGCTTTTTTAATTTAAACATTTAATTGTAAGTGCTCCCCATCATTTCCTTCAGCAAAGGATCCATAACCTCAGCCCATTTCCAATATCCAGCTTCAGAGATATGAAGCATGTCTGAAATGTAGAGTTCCGTAACAAAGTTATCCCCTCCTTTGTAAAAATGATCCTTCATGTTCAAAAAGCGGATGGTCTTTCCATTGTCTAATTTCTGGAGAATATTGTTCACATTTTCAGTTCGTATAGTCATTGTTTCGTTTTCACGCGGTAGGATCCCCAAGACAAGAATTTTCATGTTAGGTAACCTTTCCCTGAGTTCCAAAACGTTTAAAAATACACCCAATGCAACGGAAGGGTCATTAGATGGGTCCGGGTCAAAGCTAAGATTGTTTGTTCCAATTTTGATAACACAGACTGATGGATGTAGTAGATCAATAACTTCCCCATTCTGGATTCTCCAGAGGACGTGCTCAGTATGATCTCCACCGATGCCATAGTTGGCAGTGCCAAGAGGTCGGTAATACTGTTCAAACACAGGTCTCCCGAAACCATCCATGGTCCAACCTTCTGTTATAGAGTCCCCATAAAAGAGAACGTTAATGATTCCGTAGTTTCTTTCAGAGTTACTAACAAAGGCTGCATGTTTTTGCATCCACCATACTTCTGATCTCGGTTCAGGTTCCCAGGGAGTAGCTGGTAACAAAAAAAATCATGTTTAAAATCATGATAATAAACCCATTTAAATTAATTCAATGTTTCAAATCTTACCAAAGGCAGACGATAGAACCGTCGCTAAAATTAGAGCAATTACTTTCATGTTAACTGATTTAAGATATTATGTTACCAGAATGCCAAACTAACTATTTTTCATAAAATAGAAATGAAATTCGAACCGTATTTATACCTAGATATTGATTGATGATTGCCTTTTTACATGGTTCCGTTGATCTGATATTGTAATCATGTGATCATGTCATATATTGAATGTTATCTATCAATCAACCGACAAATAATCTTCAATACATAATCATAGTTTGTTACGTTAAGTACTTTATGTTATGGAAATTTACTAAAGTAGAGACTTATCAAATCAGGATGTACATCCGCTTTTTGACTTGGTGTTGCGGAGAAATTTACAAAATACTAATTTCTGTATGACCTCTATAAATTATGACATGGACATGACATGACCATACATAGAACACTTGAAAAATACTTAGAAGGATAAAGAGAGCGACACAACATAACATATTGGTTAAAGTGATTTTGTTTAAAGAAAGGTCAACCCTTCTATACTGTATTTGCTTTTGTAAAATGTACTGGTGATGTTAATTAAATGTACGTACTCATTATTATGATGAAAATAAGTACGTTAAAATGTTTAATAACTAGAAAAGAAACATCATTCATTCACATTCACGTTATTAAGCATGAGTCATGTTTTTTATTATAAAGCAATACTGGAGTACGATTCCAAAGGTTTTGTAAACTGCAGAAAATTTCTTCAGTTTATGTGACGTGGTCAAATATGTACTTCCATTATCATCATAATACTCCAGTTAGTCCAGTTCATATTTTTAGTTGTACCTAGCTGTAATGCAATTTTATTTTGCTTAAAACTTTTGGACATGACATAACGTAAACAAGTTGAATGCTTACTCTTTTTGAGGTTATCTAAAACTAATTTACTTTGAATAACAAAAACCCGAAGATTTTTTGCCTCGCATTTTAAAGATAACAGCAGCATGTTGATAAAATTGTCACCCAGGAAATCAAATAAGCCAAAAACAAACTTCAATTTTAACTTGCTCGAAAATAAGCTAGTACTGAGAGTGAAAACCAGAAACGTTTTATGCAACACAAATACGTGAAATGGTTTACTAATCACAACAATGATAAAGGTTTCACTGCACAACAACACAACACAGTACAGTAAGTTTGTCAGTTAACATGCATTGTTGGGTGAATCCAGTATTTCATGCAGAGAGAATTGGCAAGATGAGACGCAATATGTACTACTCCTCCTAACATAAACGTTGATAAACTCATAAACGCTTTTGTAAGCGTTTAATATGAGAGTTTTATTTAAGTGAACAACGTAAAGAGAGTGAAAGCGGTATCATTACCATCGTTACAAAAATGGACGATAAATTGATGACAGGGATGAAGATGGAAAAGGGTTTTAGATGTCATTCAGCTAATGTAAAATGGTCATGGTCATACGATACAAGTGACAACAGCATAACCTTGTATTTTTGGCTGCTCAAAATATTTTTTTGTTTCTAAACTTGTCATAAAAATTTATGACTTTTGTCTGCCTACTACATTCATACAAAAGCAACTTTTTAGCAAAAAGCTTCTGAGAAAGTCCATTTATTAAAGAAGTGAGCTTTACAATGGAAATTAAATGTATTTTCAAAATAACCATGATAAATGGATTTTATGCGACACTATTACATTAACATTACCTATATGACAAGTCTGAAAAAACAGTGTTCATGAAATGACACTGTGAAATACGTTTTTACTGTTCCCATTGTTACTGGCGTATATTTTACAGTCCAGCAGCCAAACGCTTTCTTCAGATAAACTCATCTGAATGTCGGAAATGTCAACATTTTGATGATAAATTGACGCTTTGCATGTTTGCATACTACAAAATTTCATCATAAATCACAGTATTTTCCTAATGCAATAATGCACTCCCGGTAATTCATTGTTTTTATTTCCCAAAAGCTTTTTTCACTCATAAAGTTATGCAAACAAGTGTAAACGAAAGCTAGCACTACTGCAACTTTCTATTCTGCACACTACGACTAAATATGCATTCGTTGTTTTAATCAGGAAGTATATACAAAAGGCATGAATACTTCTATTTGTACTTACTATATATAAGTTATAATTCCATATCCTGCTTACTTTACAATTCTCTCCGCATTGATAGTTTAATTATGGCGCATCCACATTGATAGGGAAATTTACTTAGAAATGCAAAATGCCGAAAATATGCAAAAATGTGCCTTTTTGCACAAAAATATGACTTAAACCGCTATTTCTTCAATTCAATTCTTATATGCTAGCTAAATACTGTAATTCGATTTCAGAAAAATCTTTGAAACTATGCCTAAAATGTCGAGAATTCATGTTCCGGACTTGGATACATGCTCACATTTCATCTTAGATATCATAAACGGATAATTCATGTACGTACATTTGTAGCAACGTTTAATATACATCGAAAGACAAGAAATTGTGATTTATTTCGAATTTGCTTTGAAACGTGTAACACTCCATTTGTCTTACCATTTCCGCAGTTTTCCCTATTCAGCTTTCCTTTCAATTCATAACATGACAGCAAAATGTAAAAGAAGAGAATACAACTTGATCGATATCTTACTTTTTGTCTTCTTATGACATACACTACAAACAATACAACTATTTTGTCTATACAAAAAAGCATATCATATTTCATCTTCATCTTTTTCCTCCTTTTTCCCCTGTCTGCTCTGCTGCCTCTTATTTTTTCAGCCTTTTTGCAATTTTACATCGTTATATTTTCTGTTCTTTGTCTTCTCGCATTTCCTCATTTTTTTATGCTGGCCATTATTTACTAAATCCACCCAAACTATTACGTTTCTTTATTGCTTTTGAATGATTGAATGTTGCAATTTAAACATAATACTAGCAAAGCAAGCATATTTATTTCGCCTCAGATATATCACATAACAGACAGAACCGGAGAGTACATAGATGATAATAATACAATGAAAATATATTTTGTATAGATTAATACTTCTTTATATATATGTATATTTTACAACGATAGTGGAGAAAGTGAGTGAATGGAATTTCACTGGTCTCTGGTATCTGTCAGGAATGTTCTCTCAATTCCTCTTTCCATGTCTTGTACAATCATCCATTCATTCGTCATTCCATTCTTTCCTTTTTCTGCAGCTTTGCAGTTTCTATTCTTCCTTTCTACTTAATATTGTGCATTCATCCGTGTTTCAATTGAAACTGTCGGTCACACAAAATACAAATATATTATTTCCTTTCACATCACTAAACACCAAGATATATTTTCTTTACGGTAAGTATGATGGAATATATCGCACAATATAACCATATTGATACAAATATTAAAGGAAATAGATTATTTCACTGTTTCCTAAAATAATGTATTAAATTATTTTGACAGCTGTGTGTATGGACGTACAAGCATTGATGCAGCAAAATATGTAGGTTTCCCGGAAATACTGGAAAGAATGTTGGCGATGAAAGATAGCTTTTAGATAGCTCATACTAAAAACCAGAAGCGTCCAACCAAAGTGCAAAGAAAATGGAGAATGGAAATGGAAGAAAGTTGGCTGGAATTTAAACTATTTTCACTGGCATTGCATCCAGTCCGAGTTCAGATCAGATCGTTTTATATTTTTTGTGCAATGAAATAGGAATGATTGGAATTCGATCATCTTACGTTTGTCTGTAAAATAAAATGAATGTTTTCTCAATGCAATACCTCAGACTAAGGCCAGACAATATATGTTTTTACTCCTTGCACGATATGCGACCTTTCCCTGCCACTGGCATAACAAGTGAATAGGTAAGAATCTCATGTCCCTTTGCAGTAATAATTTGTTGGTACTTTGGTGGTTTTTATATATTTTTAATGGGATGCTATACTTGAATTAATTTGATTTGAAACGGGTAGCAGATGTCGGATAGTAAATTGATTACTTTGATTGGGTAATCGTAAATGGTTTCTTTTGGGACTGGCTGTGATGTGATTAGCAGAGTGTAAAACACTAAAAGTTATTACATGGGAAAATGTTCCGCCCGGTGAAAATAAAAACTATACACTGTAAAAAGCTTATAACCAAAAGAATATCGTATATATATTTCTACACTAATCCAAATGATTTTCTACTTTTCTTGCTATTATACCAATTTATTTGTATGCTATATCATTTGATGGTGTGTAGCGGAGTAATTTGACGGTTAATCAAATTTATTGGATAGAAATGGCCGGTCAATTTCTTATTTTTTCAGCTATCCCTCTCACTTCACTCAAACGAACCGTTTAATTGCCATTCATCCACACTTAACTTTACTTACGATTAGTCTCAACAACAATAAAATTCCGTTTCTTGCGTCTTTATCTTCGCATACTCGTTTTGGAAATTAATTAATGATATACCTGTGCAAATTTTATTGCTGTAACATAAAACCGAAATGATCTTACATTAATTTTCTTCCTAATTTACAAGCTCACAAAATTACCACAACCATTATAGCCGATTCCCAGATTCATTTGTAAATAGGTCAGTGTCACGAGATTTATTCGTGAAGGCACGACTCAGTTATTACCCAGGGCGAAAATAGTATTAAATGTCTTAAAGATGCAGTGAGAAAACATTTCGAAATAGAATGAACGAAAAAAATCAATTTTCGCAGTATCAATCTGAATGCTGAAGTCTACAAACCATGGCTGATTTCCTTTTCTAGGTGGAACTCAGCTTAGCATATCAGGAAAAACGTTGACCACTTCAGCCCTTTGCATGTTGAGAGTCGTTATGATATCTGCGAGTAACCTACTGTTTTTAGATAAGAAGTTACCGCAACCGTAACGCTTACCCATTTTTCCAGGTAAGAACAACTAAATCATTATAATAATAACCGAAAAAGGTAGAAACAGAAAATAAAATCAATTTTTGTTGTAAATGTGAATTGTTACTTCCTTTCATACCCAGAAAATGCCAAGAAAAACGATAAAAGAGTATTTCAAGTGT
This sequence comes from Entomobrya multifasciata, assembly GCA_034693345.1. NCBI lineage: Eukaryota > Metazoa > Arthropoda > Collembola > Entomobryomorpha > Entomobryidae > Entomobrya > Entomobrya multifasciata. The sequence continues at coordinate 16,314 of JAQFXM010001708.1, read as the reverse complement.
AAAGACAAGATTTCATACTTCAAATCCTTGTCACCACCATGCGCCATTTCCATTCGTGTATTCAAATTTATTTCCATGTTTCTTTCCATCATCACCACTCAAGCGAATTGAAGATATACAGAAAAATAAATTGCATTTTGCTCAATTCAAAGAAGTGGTATTGTTTTCTATAAAAGAAATGTGAAATGAAAGAGAATAAAAGGGAAAAGAAATAAGTTTATTGGTGTATGTGCTTCCTTTCAAAAAAAGAAAGCGGAAAGATAAATGATATTTTCAAAATATAATATTTTCTGATGGCACAAATTTACTTGGTCGCTTACAAATTTTATAATTTAGTCCATATTTTGCTGTTATCTTTCAAAGAAACTTTTCTGCGTAAAACTTGAAAGGAAGCGGAAGAGGTGGCATACATACTAGTGCACAAAAAACGATTGATAGTGAGCATGAACATGCCATGTATTATCATCGTGGGACTTAAAATTTCCATATAAATGCAAATTGTCCTGGATTTCAAGAGGTATGGGTATGTTTGAATGTTGTTCTAGTTTTAAATGAAATGATATAATTCATACATCTGTAATGTGCACTACGTAAGTAAGTACGGTGGTGGTCTTGAACAGATGCAATGATTGGAACAAAATAGCAAACATTGAAGAAAGTTTGAATGCGTTTTATTTCACGGAAGCTCATTCAAATGAAAAGAAATGTACATTGAATGAATTGAGTTTTTTCTTGCGAAATGCAATAGAAACTATGAGAAGATTTTAGTTTGCAAAAATTGACTAAACTCAGCCAGATGGAATGTATTGCTGTTACTTTTATTTGGCTTTGTGCAGTTGTGTCTATTGATTGAAATCAATTTTATAGTTGTATTGTGAGCTTGCACAAAACAAACAAAACAAGCTATTTGTAAAACATTTTATGATTCATGTGCTACTCTTGTGTGGGTATAGTTGGTTGTTAAAGCGTGTATATCAGGTTGGGTAATCGCATAGTCATCACTTTTCTATTGTTCCTTCAACACCAAGGATTTTAGCTGTCGTGGCTATTTTCACTTTTCATTCAAATTATATTTAATATGAAATGATGGATAAGAGTCGCACATTCAACAACTTTTTCAATTTATGAAAGTACCGTACAGTCATAGTCAATGATTTGACAATGCAAAGGTCGCTATTGTTGCGGCTGATTTCTCTGGGCGGTGAAAACATTAAATTTCACGTAGGCAGATACTTTTCATGGAATTTTCCTTTCTGGCTGACTATCTAGTTTTGAATGGTGGCTACACAAGCAAACTCGTATACAAAAAGGATGAAAGAGGCTGATGATGTGTCACTGATAATAACTGACAAGGGAAGCTAATGTTGTCAGATTATTCTGGTCCGGTTCTTGAGTGACTGGAAAGCCTGCTGAATACATGAATTATAAAGTTTTTAGCTGTTGGGCAAGCGATGAGAGGGCGATGTGGTTTAGAGAGTTTAGTAGAAATTTTTAGTCAAGTAAGCTTTAAGCGAGTTTTTATAGAATACATACCACACTATTGTTATTGATACTGGATTCGCTGAATAAGTAACAATTTATATCTTGACGCTGCATTTCGTGCTGCGTGAGTGAGTACCAAGCTAAAACAGCGCTGGATGAGAAATCAGAGAAATTATGATGAAAAAATGCACTTTCCTGGGAATAAATCTCAGATTTAAATCATGAGCAAGAGTTTAGACAAATATCCACGTCATCCCAAATATATGTAGTAAATATAATATTTTCATTTAAGAGACAGATTAATCCACCGTCGCCGGCAAATTGGTAGGTAGACAATACAATATGAATGAACCTAAAACTAGACCACGCATGAAGTGCACACGCACAGTAGATGAACAAGATGATATTCTGACCTATTTTCAAATTCTAGTCACAGTTTTCTAATTTTTCATTAAGTTTTGCAGAGCAGCTATTATTTATGTGGTATCAGGGGCACTGCGCTAATCGGCCTTGCTCAAACTAATTGAATTATATTGGAGTTGAGTTGATAGACAAAGTGTCTGTCATATTTGTGTATAGGCAGGTAGAGGATAATGCAGTGAGAGACCTTTTCTCGTATATTGCATATTATGTTTTAGTAGTCATGCTAGTCATGCACGGGTATTTGTATCTGGATTTTTAGCATACTAGTAAACTAAATTAGCGGTAATAAGCGGTAACTGGACATTTGTAATAGACAAGGAAAATTTTCCTTATTTATAAGGATGATTTCTCTATGTTAATTCAATATAAAAGTGCCTTCTAACAAATAAATCTGGTTTACAATAATTGCGAATCCTCCTATTTGATGACTACCTTCATATGCGGAGTAACGAGAACTTCACCATCGCATCGTTATGCATTCATTTGTTTGAAGCCTATGATATGAATACGAGCAGCGGTCAGAGGTTTTTCTCATTTCATTTCATAGGCATCAAACAAATGAATCCATAACGATGGTAAAGCTCTCGTTAATGCGGAGAACTCCGAAGTGGTCGTCAAGAGACATGGAACTAGTCACTGAATTCTATGATATTCCTTGAACTTGGGATAAGACAATAATTCCTTTGGCCGTTAATCTAAGTACACCAACTGTAATTGGATGTCTTGAAAACTAAGTCTCGCAAGAGCAAGTGACTGACAAGAAAATATTTTAATTACTTCTTCCAGGCTATTGAGGTTGATGGGCTAGTATAAATTGCTGAAATGAGTGCAGGGTTAGATGATCTTGGTGACATCACCTTGAGGAAAGATCGGATCCCCCAGTTGACTTCCGGTGATGAAGATGATACTGGCAGTATTGACTTCGAAGAGTTTCTTCAGATTTTGTATGAACAACAGGAGATTCAACATCCAATATTCAGACATCGTAATTTGTTAAAGTTAACAATGACACCAAGTTCATTCTTTGGATGAGCACATTTCAGCAAATTCGGGCAGGGTACAGTAAATTAGTGGACATTTATCATGGAAGATTGAAGTTAAGCAATACCCTCTCATTTTTTCATGGACATTTATAATATTAACATATCTCATTTTGCATACAGCGTACAACCATAGATAAATGAATACTCCGTGCGTACAGGTACAACACAACGACAAATTAACTTGCCAAAATTGAAATATATATACTAATATGCCTTGCATTTTGTCATTAGAAATATTTTCGGCCACCTGAAAATCACGCGATTCTGTTCATTTAACATAGATTACAGGCCCTCCACTTGTATGCTACCCTAGTGGTAAACAATGTGACCTTGATAAAAACTAATAATTTATGAATTCAAGACATGCAGCCAGACAAATTAAAGAATAAAAACAAATATCGCTAAAAATCTTAGAGTAGTGAATAGGAGCACGACATGGCTCTTGGATAGCATGTTAAACTTGCTTTTTCCCAATTTGATATTTATTCTGAACGTTGTTTATATGCCTTCATACTTAAGAGATTGGTATCGAGATCTGATTTGTGCACTGCAGCTGCAGCTGCAGCAGATGATATGTTACACGACTAGCGCTACATGAAATGGGAATGAATCAAAATTAGGACAATTGAATGCTTTGTTGCTTTTGCAGTTGTTTTATTTTTGGCAGAGAACCTTGATAAATGTTTTTTTTTCAGAAAAATCTACATCATACTTCACTGCACTCTATGCAGGCGTAAATCGAGCTTTCTCTGTTTAAATAGATGCGTTATATAAGTTGAAAAGAAAAACCGTCTATACTATTTATAGATAGATAGAAGAAAAATTCCTATTGTATTTCTATTGAAAAAAATATTAGGCTAAATTGCTGTATCACTTCTGTATGCTATCTTTTTGCACTTCAATCATTACGAGTTTTGCTTGTTGCTCTACTTTCACCATTGTTGCAGTTAGATAAATAAAAAGAACGAAATGAAAAGCAAGATTCAAAAGTTTTAAAGTTTGGACTGCTCTTATGATAAATTCACATTAAGATTGCGAACACAAAGGGAAAGACGTATTGCAGCTGCCTAACAGCAACGAGAGTACAAACAACTTTTTTATCATGCACCTTTGTTACTACTTTGAAAAGTAGGAAAACATGCGAAAGGAAAGTGAAGTATGCCCTGAGGGATCGTAACAAAAGCGAAAAAGTACTTTCATCTGTTGACAAAAACTTTCCACTTTTCTATTTTTACAGCTGCACATATATTAAACATTTGATACAATATGGTATAGTTTTATATAATGAATGAAAAGAACATAGATCATTTTACAAGGCAAGTTGATAAAAACACAACAGGCGTTTTGGATGAATACCCACTCTCACTCAACTCAACTTATTCACTGCATGATACAAGTAAAAAGAAATATAAATATATACACTAAAAAGACTTCAGGCTTTCTGCTTGAATATCAAACGAGCAGCTCACCAACCGCAACTCACACGACACACGACGTCATGTGAAAGGAAGACATGATGATATCAGATCACTGTCGCCGTCGCCGTCACTGCAGAATGCAAAACGGACCGCAGAATGTTTCACCTTTCACCAAACACCACACATCATCATATCATAACACCACCGTCATCGCCACAAAGCTTGGACAAACGTTTGCACAGAAATAGAAATGTATTTTATTTCCATTCATTAAATTCATTCATTAAAATAATATGTCAAAAGACGACGAGAGCGACGCACATGTTAGTTTTAATAGAAAGTTGTACTAAAGAGTTGAAACTTAAAGGAAATTGGGTAGGATGGAAAATTCTCCATTTTGCAATAATTTCATCTTAGGAAAACGTAGTTTTGTCCATTTTCTTGAAAAAAAAACTTGGAAAGGCGACGTTTCGAGTCTCGTCTGTTGATTTGACAAGTGGGAATTTAAATTAAATTATAAAAATAAGAAAAACGACTGAAAAAGCAAAAAATAAAAATAAAAGAGGAAGAGCTTGCACAGTGAAGAGCTTACTTGAAATTTTAATGAATTACAGGGACAACAAAAACAGAGAAACTCGAGGGGTTTCTTATTTCTCGTGTATTTTGTGATTGAGGCACAAATTCTCTCTTGTTTTTTTTTTCTGAACAAAAGTTGACTTTTTCCCTTTTCTAAACTCCTTGACTTTTTGACTAACGTAAGTAATGTATGTAAGTACTCCTTTCATTTTTTCAACAAATAAATAAAAAGTGTTTTGAGGAAATGAGCTCTGTTTGGCTCTGTTTTGTTTGTTGAGTGTGGATTTTTGAAAAGATTTTTTTGTATTCTGCGTCTCCCTTTTCTTGCCAATTTGTTTTACTGGAAAAGTACAATAAACGGTTTTATTTTTAGTATTCAAGAAAAAGCTAACAGGGAGCTTTTGACGCGGTGCTGAATGGAGCTATGTTGATTATTTTTGTGACAGTACAGTGTAGAGAATAGAGAAAGTGTAAACTACTTCATGTCATATGAAACTTGCAAAGGGTTTCATTTTCTTTGTATTTTTTACCTTGCCTCATTTTGAAATTCTGTCATGTACATAAAACATGTATCTAAATTTATTCCAGGATTTAGTTTCACTACTCACTAAACATTTTGCAGAAGTATTTTTTTGTCTCCAAAAATGTGTCACCAGAGGCCTTCAAAAAAGTAAACAAAGAATTACTGGAAAGAGAGCATACATATGAAAAAGAAGAACAAGGAAGTCAAATGAATTGTAAATAATGTAGTGCTCCAGTAACAAAAGGTGGAGTACAAATACAAAACCCACGCTTTATAACTTTTGTAGCAAAGCAAATCACATAATATGTTTTTATGTACCTATATATCATGTTATGTAAGTAGGCTCAGAAAAAAACACATAAAAAATCCTTTTATGGACTGACAGGAAAAAGGAATTAAGCTTAAAGGAACAAAGGCGCTGCGCTGGTAAAAACAGGAGTTCAAAAATGACGCTGTTTTCTGGTTAACTTTTCGTTTCAACTCTGTCATTTGTAAAGAAAGCAGGTATGTGGGGTAAAAGCAGCAGCAGCAGTATATAAATAACAGCATAGACATCTTTTATCCTTTTAGTTTCTTTACAGCAAGACAGTGCAGTGTGGTAACGAGTAACGGTAACTTCTGGCTGTGACACGGAAGACGAATAAGGTACAAGGCCTGCTTGTTTTTACAAAAGAGAGAAAGCTTTTATGAATTTCCCTTGCTTTCTCCTCACTTGTTCTTTGCAAGGAGGAGAAAGTAATATCATAAATACGGAGATTAGTGGAAGACGTGCCTTGTGAGAAAGTACAATTATTAACAAGAGCATTGTCCTTATAACTCCCTGAGGGAGTATATCATTAAGGGAGGCGGAAGAACTTAGAGAAAGAGAAGACTTTTAACTTGACTGACTGAATCTCTCACACAGCAGGATTTTCTTTTCAGTCATTCATTTAGGTAACTTGCAGCTCATATTCATTTTAACCTAAACCATAATTCTAGGAAAACAGAAAAAGCATTTCATTATAATCGTCATCTCCCTTTTATATCATGTGATGATGATGATGATGATGGTGTACAATAATAATGAGAGGATTCATCAAGAAGAAGAGAAAAACTGATGATGAAGGTGGAGTAGCGGTGAAAGCTACTGGAGGATCTTTCTCGCTTCCTGTAATTAATGCAAATTACAGGGATGCACGTGTACCCAAAACCGTAATCATAGTAGTCTCAGTGTCCATTGACGTCTTTTCCGTTATCCGTAGCAGCTGTATAGAATCATTAATAGTCAAGACTTGCTTTGCTTGCATGTAGGCATTATGGGAAAAGTTTTGGTTTTGACTCTTTTGTCGGATCCTCTAGAATATTCCCACACGTACAACCTTTCATCATCATCTATTTTCTTCATTAGCTGATTACTCTAGTCAACTTTCCAAAGTCATCGCCAATTTCATTAACACCTACTTGGGCTCACTCAAGAACCACACAGCAATGACAATGACACGTTTCACGTAAAGGCATCTCGAAGCAGATTTGTGATTTGATTATCAATCAGGATGGGTTTACCGAAGTATGCAAACGATTTTTGTCTATAAGCTGGCCAAATCAAATAGGAGAATTGTGTGACAAGCGAACACGACAGCAATGCATTGTAATATGGTCATATCCAAAACCGATCCATTGTTTGCAGAAAGTAAGCTTTTAGTTTATTCATTGCATTTTACATTAATGATGAAATCAAATTGAGTGGTTGGATAATGAAGTAATTATTAGACGTCTAGTTTGTCTCATTAATCAGATTGCATCGCATACTTTCAAATGCACTGTATTTGTAATGCTTTTTAATTCATTTTAATATATATATTTTTTTTAAATATTATGCATGTATGATGGCGTCCGCGTCTTAACTTAGTTCTGTGATACGATTTTTAGAAAAAAAAGCCCTTATATTAATACCAACGTGATTTTTGTTAGTTATTTTGCATTTGATAGTTCGTAATGCAGTATGCAATCATCGTTCCCATTTAGTAAAGTCACGGTCTTGTCTCGTCTTGTATCTTACACCACACAACAATCACAGCAGCATCTCCAGTTCGACGGATCTACCAATCCAAAGAAATTACAAAATACGCAGAGAAAATTTAATGGCATTAAACTAAGTAGGTGGAATAAAATAAATGTAACTAATTTTTATTCTATGCGTGTCATTGTAGTATGGTATCAGATATTTTTGAACGATACAAGATAAGGAAAACCAAGTGTACTAATCGTAAGTCATTAAATAGATCTTTTTTTACCTCGCTCGAGGCTAAAACAAAAAGCCAAAAATCACAATACAACACCAGCAAACAAACTTCTCAAAGACGAGTTAGGCCTTATTACTTCTTGGGATGGCGAACCCTATAAATACATATTATATTATGTACTTGGTAGCCATATTAATAAATAACAGTTAAAGGTATAGGGTTACTGAGAAAATGTTGGACTTGGACATCAACATCACACTCGTGATATATAATGTATTGTATTGACTTTAAATCAACAAACGTCGAACAAACCACAGAGGAAAAACCGCAATATGGAAAAATATCAAAACTGTATTGGTGCGCATGCCACGTAAATGTCGAAAAATACACTAAAACCAAAAGTAAAAATTTATTCTTTGTATTTCTGAAAAATCGATGGAATAATGGGCAGAGTGGATTTATAAATTGAAGGTCAACCTGTTGCGAAAGAAAAAGTAACCACAAGTAATGCAATTACGGTAGGCAGAAGGAAACCGAAAACAAGAAAAAGTCTACGAGTGAATTATGCACGTACGGACAAGGTGATGCTTTCTCTGTGGTTGGTCTGCTCAAAGCCATGTGGTGCAAATTAAAGAATTGTAAAAAATGTATAAAGCCTTATACTCAAGCTGATGGATGGGAATGGTTGACTGAGCACTGTTATAACTAAATTTAATCCAATTTTAGTTTAGCTCCAAGCTTGTAATGATATTACTCATCATGATCGTGTGCTACATGAAACATTTTTCTTGTCATGTTGAAAAAGAATACACAATTTGTGTACAACACTGAGTTTTTATTATGTTATCTGCTTTTGAAATCTAAATCGGATTATACTTTTTTACTAAAAAAATCATGGGATTCCCAACATAAAGCTTTTGATGTGATGATAGATGGTACATACAACACACATTCGCAACAACAGTATTCAAAAAGCAAGCAGTACAGAACAAAATTTAAAACTTTTGTCAAACTATAATATAGAAAGCAAGCACAAAACAAAAACAGCCCACCAGTTTGTTAAAACCCTGTTTTAGTCAGGAGATTTTTTCATTCGCTCATCGCCCCTGAGAATTACCCTGAAACTCAATATACAGTTCATTTTCACTACTATACGGATATGTATTTGTACACAAAAAATAAGTCGAATTAAATGTAACTTTCTCGTGTCTACTCAATAAATGTAAATGGATAGAGATCGAGTGGACTTAATTGGATTTTGATGTTGCAATGGAAAAGTTCATAAGCGAAAGTTTCGTTTTATAAACAGAGCAAAACTGATTGCATTTAATGGTCGATTTTTCATTGTGCTGCAGTTTTCATGATTATTATAAACAATTATTACCACAAATAAACTCATTTATACAATTTATTGTTGTCAATTTTTTTGCGTAAAACGAAAATCTGGAAGAAAATTGAAAGCCAATAGCGAGAATGAGGGACGTTCAGTCTGAAATGATGTCCACTTGATGCATGTTAAGTCAAGTTTAAAGTTAATGTTTATTTTGCAGACATAATGACATATATTTCACTGTGACCTTCCGTTAAATGCTTTCTCATGGTTATGATACTATTTGCAAAAGAGTACAACGTTTCGATCAGTTCAGTTTTACGATTCGTTGCATAGAATTTGCCACGATTATCATTCGCATTATCATCACCATAATCATAAAAACTCCATTATCATGAACGGCAGAAAGTTCAAGAAACATACAGGTCGGTAATCTGAAGTAGTCAAGACGAGGTGAAAGTTTTTCATGAATGCAAACGACTATTACGATAGTAGTTTTTCTCACTTTCTCTCGGTTGGGACGCTGGTATGCTCATGTACTGTCAACTGTTTCTCTTACATTAATACTCAACTTTGATTCCAAGAATTAATATAAAGCGCTCTTTCATTAATGTCACCCTATCGCATCAAATGTGTGTCTTGTGTCCTAACTATTCCTCTCCTTTTGTTACTTCTATTCTTTAAACAAAGACAATTTACAGAGGGGTTGATTGTCACGTGCCAATAATGCATAGTCGAATGATCTATATAATACAATAGCTCCACATCCGTTGAAGTGCAGTCGTCTCCAATTAACATGGATTTTGCAACTTTTATTTTCGGTATCAATATCGGCACATTGGTAGGATCTTGGCAGAACAGAGAACAGTACCACAAATCTTTGCTCTTAGCGAATATCAAACTTAGCTTCGCTGTCTGAAACAAAATGTTAGATTATCTCATCTTTTTCTTGCGTCATGTCTAAATTTCTTGGGAATAGTCCAGATTCCTCTTTCTCAAACAACTACAGGTAATCCCATTTTATCTTTGACAAGGATGTCATCGTCTTTTTTAGTTTCAATTCGTGCTGAGTGATATTGCACTAATCTATCTACACATGCTTCCAGGAGGCATTACAAAATGTCATTTTGACAAGCAGTAGAATCCACTCGTATTTACGAATGTCAAAGGAATTCGTAATAATAGCTTATGCATTTAATCCATCGTAATCAGAAGAAGTGCAGTGAACTTCTTCCTCCTAGAGAATATAATGGACATTTTGTTCTCATATTCTTTGAACGGATGTTCTACGTTCATTTATGATTTGTCCTCAATTGGCATTTTATGTGAACATAAAGAATCGCTTGTTTACTGTCACTTGGGAATCGGGGTGAAATAAAACTCATATTGTGAAATCAAGGGATTATTTTTTATGTTCCCTCTCTCTTATCAAGTCAGCATACAAAGTGCTTTACGCAATGATTTCTCATTATTACACTTAAAAGTGCAATAACAAACTGTTCATGAGTTTATGAGAGTTACTTTCACCTTTACACGTGTGCCTGTTTTTATGACGCACTGATAAAATTCTTATTTCTGAAGTAATAGAATATATTATGCTATAGAATAAAAACAGGTGCATTGTAAACAATAGAAGATTATTTTAAAATAAGCCCGTTGAAGTACCCTTCACTATTTAAACTTTTTACAGAAAAAGACTAGACTAGAATCAGTATTTTGAAAAAAATGACATAATTATATGTATGCACATGTACATGTATGATTTTTAAAAACGTATTTTTATTTTCGTTTCAGCAAACACTCATGTTTAATCATTAAGATAAGTATGTTTAAGTGAAAAAAGAGCTACTTCATTTCGTATGGTTTTATCAGAATGCCTTCGTCCACTGGTCCCCTAAAGTTAATGGCTAAAATATTTACCCAACACATTTGTCTTTATCTTACATTCTCTCGTACGTGTAGAGTTAGTGTTTACCAATGTATGTTTTATACTTAACATCTATTATTTGGAATTTGGAATGTAACTGGAACCAAAAACTTAAAAGCATTGTTTGAAAATAAATGAACAATTGCAGCACAATACAAAAATGAGACAACAATTTAGTCATGACCCATAAACGAGCGGAAATAAAAACTTTTAACAAATAGTTAAGACCATTTTTATGGTGATGATGGTTATGACTCCTTTAAAAAATTGCTTCCCGCAACAATTTGTGGGCAGTTTGGCGACACAAAAAGGGACAATAATTTTGATTTAGTCAAACGGACTATGGGAAAACTAAGGGTCAACAATCTTCAAGTCTAGTTAGATACTGCAATAAGGTAACGAAAGCATGTCTACAATAATAATTTTGAATGGTCGCCCTTGTTTCTATGTGCGTATACCCCTTCATCGGGTCACTATCAACACACAAGATCGCTACTGATTGCCTTCAAAATTTCGTTCCCGATAGCGACAAGGGCCACCATACAAAATTTTCTGCTTAGATATCTAGCATGGATTCCTTTACGGAACAACACTACAATGCCCTCTCCAAATAGTAGAGTTTTTTCCTCCAAGCTAAGGGTATTAAATTTGGTAGCAAATGTCAACATATATTTACTATAATAAAGATTTTGATGAGCAGTAAAAAGGATGACAACAAGAGACGAAAAAAAAATTAAAGGAAAAGTTCTTTACACTCTTAGTATATTTGGAGCAAAGCTTATACATTAGCTAAATTTAACCTATAATAAACTCGTGATTCTTTTAACTCAGAAATCTTAAAAATCAGACTAGACTAGAGCTCACTGTTTTACAATATGGAGTTGTCTCAACGAGAATATATATTTCCTGCAATCGTGCACCATAAATTTATGATATTTTACCCTTAAATGCATTTATTACATGCAAGCTTTCTACATTCTTTCAACCTATAACTATGTCTGCAAGCCATTGCACTTTGGAATATTCCTTCCATAAAGTCGAAATACTGATCTGCATTGTCTAAATACTAAATACCAAACTAAAATTAAAACTTAATTCACAGATGAATGGTTATTTTTATTTTCTACCTTCCCTTTCTCCAAACAAACTATGTTTTTCATGTCTGCCTGCGAACGTCATCTCCACTTGGTTTTCTAGTATTTAGCAAAAACGCAGTCAAATTCAAAGTACAAAACAAACAAAGGATATCGTCTCCTATCAACTTGTTTTGAAATTGCATAGATATTTATATATGTTTGTAAACCAACAAGAGCTCTTCAGAAATCAACTGGAAAAGGTACTTCTCTGGTTTTATGGCATGTTTGAAGCTTGAGTATGATTGTCATGATTTTGTCAACATCCTTCTGATTGTTCATGACCATAAAGCCTGCATTACAACTCACGGATTGGTGAAATGAACAACCATCATCGTCTGGTATCTGCTTCACTTCAGTGGAAGGAAGTGTGCAACTATATCGTTAAAGGAAGCGTTTCACTCGTTTCCCCATTATTCGCATCTATTCACATTTTAATGACCCAAAAGTAAATATTTTGCAAATAAAGAGCAGAAAACCAACAAAACAGAACGATTTATTTATACCTATCCAGCGCAGCGACAGGAAAGCAATTTTAAGGAAGTTATCATGGCAAAAATTGATGGGCTGACAAGAAATTGTCGTCTGTTGTGCTATATCAGCTGCAACAATTCTCAGTATTTTAGAAAAAATTCATCAGTGACCGGAACAAATAAACAAGAAGAAATCGTTTTAGGCCTAGATAGTGTTCATTTTCTGTTCCATGATGCGTTGATAATAATGCCCATAATGGATTCTCATGACAGCCCAGACCAAAAATTCCGCTATATTATTAACCTAACCCTACCCCTTCCACAACGAGGAAATCTAATATATTTACAGAAGAAAAGTTTTACCCATCTTGTCTTTTTTTCTAACTTTTTTTCGAAAAGAATAAGCTGGTATATCTGGTACGGATATTTTGATGAAAAAAAGAGAAAGCAGATAGTAGTCAAGCGATGGCGATGGAAATGACGAGACTTTTTATAGCTTTGCTAGAGCGGAAAGTTGTTCACCACATCGGTTTCACTCATGTACGCTGTGTGGCAAAATGTCGTTTAGCTTTCTAAAAGCTTTTAGATTTCTTGGCATTTTCTGTAATTTTAGTTTTTGTGGTTAAAAAGCTCTTACCATTTACTGCAGTGCGGTGACTGACTGCGAATTTTTTTGTAATAGGTACTGCACTGTGTATACAATATATAAATCCAAAAAATAAAATTCTCGAAATGGTAAAACAATGGGTATATACTTCTATGTAATCTAAAGATGATTTACTCTATAATGAAAAGGACAACTGCTTTTGGGCACTATAAACAGATAAAATGAAAGAAAAGTCACATACTGAAATACAAACTGAGCTAACTGAAATTGCTTTCTTTAAATGTAAGGATCGTAATATCAAGTACTCTGTATTGTATTACTGGTAGATTCCGACTAAGATTTTGCTCCTTTTCATACGAAAAAGCATTGTCATTTTTACAAGCAATTTTTTTGAACAAAAAGAAACGAAAAAATAATGGTGTCTACAGCGAGAAGAATATGAAATTATACTTTAGTTTAGTGTTGTTACGCAGCTAAGTTCAAACAAAAATGAACGACAGCAATGAACATTGAACAACGTTTGTTTGCCACGAAACTAAAAAATCAAATTTTAAGCTTACACATCATAGAGGTGTTACTATTACCAAGGTGTTAGAGTTATCAATAAAATGGATTAATTGACAGCGCTTGTATTATGTGTATATGGTGGTGTATTATACTTTAGCTTCGTTGTATACTACAACAAGATATATTAATATCTATCTTTCGACGTATTAGCTACTTTTCACTTTCTTTCAAATAAAGACAAAGCAATATGTGAAGTACTTGTAATTTTCTAATGAAGTAATTTCTAATTTTGGTTAAATAGGTACAAGTTTTGAAAGTAGTTGACAACTAATCCTCATTTTTGCAACGATTCAATTTTTTAAATAACTAAATTAAGAATTTTTGTATGCGTACAAACTTGAGGATATTTTCCACAAAAAGTACTACTAAATGTAACCAAATATAAATTAGTATTTTAAATAAAATATTACACAATGACTTCACGAATATATGAAATCTATGAATATCCATTTGCGTCTTTTTTAAGTCAAAATATGAAGCTCTTCTTATTATAAAGCCTTATTGAAGGTATGCAACTTGCATAATTCAAGTTCATGATGTCATGACGATGTTAGTTTCAGTTTTGGATCATTGAATACGTTGGTACGTAAATTGACGAAATGTCAGCACCTGGCTTGTACTGTACAATTTTTATTTCATTTTTGTCTCAAATTATGGACCCCAACAAAAAGCAGGAGGTGACTAATCGTAAAGTGCAATCTGACTAAAAGCTCCGAATATGTTTTCCCCCGTCATTCACCTCCATATTGAATGATTTTTTGGAATAATTTCATCACATTCGATGCGAACAATATGTACATAATAAAACCTTTTAGGTTACTTCTTACCTTAATAAATTACAATTTAACTTAGCCAGAGCTCAGTCAATTTACTAGATCATATAGAACATCTTTTTAGTGTTCATTTCTTAAGAAAAACAACGTTAAGTCAACAAAAAATATAATTATTCAGGAAATATATATTCTTAAGCCCTTATGTATTTTATGATTATTCTTGATTTGTTGGGAGAGAAGAAAAGTAGATTGCAAAGTTTTTTGGTTAATGCAAAAACTTTAATCAGAACCATGCAATTTTTTCATCGGAAGATTATACAGCTCCATTTTGAATGTTCATCATTTGCAAAACTTTTACCACACAACGATCCACATTCTGATGCCCCTCATCAACCTATCCATTTGCAAATGAATACGCCTTCTTTATCGATAAGTAAAACTGACTGTTTATTCAATTGCAGACACAAATATATGAACAGTATTGTTTATGGTTTGCCTTATAACTTCCTTAAGTTGAGTGGATGAGTATTTTCACTTACTTTCAGTACAACTATATGGATTGGTACTTTGATTGTTTTTGGCTGGCTTCTTACGCAAATGCATGTATTTTCACACAATGAAAGAAAAGAAATAGCAATCAGCAAAGCTATTTATTTTTTCACCAGCCCCTGTCCTATTGGGTAAAACGAGTTGTTGGCATATCTCCCATCCATTCTCTACAGAGTTAAGTGAGTAGTGATTCTTCTCCTAAAAGCGTGTAATTTGTCATTGTTGGTTGATGCGAAGCGGAAAGTGCTCGACTGCTTATATTTTGGTTCGAAATGTCAAACGATCTTGTATAAACTCTATGCAAAATACTAGGAAATTTTTTCCCGATGAAAGCCGCATGTATGTCTATAGGTACACGAATAATTCCGTCGTCCGCTTTTCCAAGTTCAGTATAAAAAATCTTGTTTGTTCGAAACTCATTTCATGATAAGACGTTTTTATTTGCCGCTTGCTTGGTATACATATTTCTTTTCTTTTGTTCCTTGAGGCAAAACAAGTTTACATTATTTTACACTTGAATGAATTTAATCTCCGAGAAAAGGATTTTTATCAAACGAACGAGTTGGCAAGTAGTTCAAATCTAAATTACACGAGGGTATAGCTTTCTAGTATACATAATGTGTTTTATACATGCAAGGTAAACAATAGTCAAGGTGTAGATTTGGCTTCTACCACAAAATCGGGGACATCAGAGAGAGTACTATGTTCGCGAATATAGTTTGATTAGGTGCCTTCACTCGAAAATGTTTACTCATGCTTTCCCACATTCTTTACCGATCAAATAATAATTTAATAAAACGATATTTTAAAAGCTAGGCAAATGTGTTTCATCCGAAAACTTATATCAAAGTTACCTTAATTTAATCATAATTATAAGCAAAGAAAGAACATGCTGCTAGGATCTTGGACAAGTTAAGCAACTTTGTTGTGATTGAACTTTCTGGATGGGTGTCCCGTTTGTTTGTTTGTTTTACCTCAGCTGTCTTTTATTTACATTTAACAAAATTCATATCTAAGGGGATTTTGGACACGTAGAATCCGAATTTGACGTCAAATTTAAAATTTGAAATACTACTTTACCGAAAATAGGCGGGAATTTTCAAAATTTAGAATTTTGAGACAAAAATTGTTTCTCGAGGGTTTTGGACACGTAGAACCCGAATTTGACGTCTGATTAAAAATTTGAAACTAAAAATAGGCGGGAAAATTTAGATTTTAGAATTTTTAGACAAAAATCATTTCTAAGGGGGTTTCGGACACGTAGAATC